>JAKWJA010002489.1:20833167-21046983 GCA_027704765.1 Solanum habrochaites | reverse complement strand
TACGATTATTGAGAAATTTCGTCCTGCCATCACCAGAATCCCTATATCCGGCACAGCTCCACCTCCCTGATCTTGAGTACCGTCTATTTTTGTGTCCGATCCATAAATCACATTTTTCTTTTCTGACCTAATCAAATTTGTTTTCCTTCAACGGTTAACGAATTAAAATAGTAAACCAGTCCATAGTTCCGGCCCTTTTCCCCCGCGGCGCTGCCACCCCTGCCGCTCGTACCCGTTTCCTATGTTCCACTATGGGCCTCCAGCCCTTCCACGGGTAGGCTCGTCTCTCCCACTCCCTCCCCCCCCCGCCCCCGTTCTGGGGCCCAATTATTTTTGGCGCACTCATATATATATATATATATCTCTATATAATCTATCGATGATCGCATAGCTAGATCATAGATCGATAGCTAGATACCATAGCTAGATCGACACCTTTCATCCAATTGCTCACTCTTCACACTTTTTTTTCCTCGCCTCGCTTGCTCCCTTTCCTGCTTTTTTGGTTGTTGTCGTCTCTTTTGGGTTCCATTCTTAGGGGGCCGGCAATGGTAGGATCCTTGCGAGGCTTCGCCAAGACCTCCTCGGTGGGGGGGGCGAGGCGCAGGGCGAGGCGGTCATTTATCATGAACCAATGATGTTTGTGCATTAACTGATTGTCTTTAGTTCTCTTTGTTATTTGTTTTTTATATTCTTGCAGTATTGAATAGTCTAAAGGCGGATCTCAAACAGTGGAAAACCGGAGGGAAATGCTAGTGGGGGGGTAGAAAAAAGAGAAAGGTGTTATTGTGGTGTCGGCGGTAAATGCAAAAGAGCACCAACACGAAGCAAGATCATGTGTATAAATATATGGAGAGGGACATATGAACTTCAGGAAGGACAACACGAGGGAAGAGCACCATATGAAGGCAAAAAAAATTGAAGTCATGTTTGGTATTCTAAACTTACTCTTCTCTCCTTTTTCTTGCCCCTCCTTTCCCTGGTTCGGCCCTTCTACTTTATCCTGCCTCCTTCCTAGCCTCCCCTGCCTTCTCCTAGACCTCCCTGGGGATGAGCATCAAGTGGGCGAGGCGGTTGTACAATTTCGTTTGGTCAACTCAAACAAAATCAGGGCCCTTTATATTCCGTTGTGGCTTATAGGCCGCCACACTTATTGAATTACCCCTGCTTAAGGTCTGTCTTTGGTTACAAACCAAAACCGGACAAGAACAAGTGTATGCCTATTAATTTCCATGTACTGATACAAAATGTTTAGTAGAGTATATGAGGAATAAGTCATTCATGAATACAATTAATACAACATCTGGTTGAACAATTTTTAACACTCCGCATAACTAATACATTTATAAATTATATATGACAAATTTTAGGTATTGCTCGTTCTGTTAGAATTTACTAATACTGTTTAACTTAATCTCTTTCCATACGTAATATCTGCATAATAATATATATAAATTTACTCATAATTACTCTCTACCTTACTACACATGTGCATAACTCTAACCAATTATCGAAACCCCCCTTAGTACCCGGGTTTCCCCATTCCCCGCCCCATTTTCCGGTCCCTACCCCCGCCTCGGAAGGGTGTATGACTCCGGCGAAAGGATATTAGGCCAGAGGAAAATATATGGCAATGACTAGAAAGGAATGACGTATGGAACCTCCCTTCTGACGCATTCCCCTTCTTTTGCTGCCCTTGGGCACCTTGGGGCCAACCATCAATGGTTGGCTATGCGCTTCTATTGTTCCACATCCCCCATTCAATTTTATAGTCATTTTGATTATCTATTCTGAGATATGGATAAGCTTTTATTTTTAACATTCATGGTTACAATTAAAGTTATGTTTAGAAATAAAAAACCTGTGCTATATTTTTTATTTGTCCTAGTCTTTAGAAAGTAACTTACACGGGTCCCACTTTCATGGTTTGGATTTTAGTTCCTATTTTAGCTTCAGTTGTTGTTAGCAATATAAAAAATTGTATTTGGGCAAGCTGCTTTCAGAAGCAGTCTTCGTCACAAAACAACTCCTCCTCCCTTCAATAATATTTCCTTTCTCTTGGTTGATTGTCTTTCCAAACTACATATATATTTATCTAGTTAAGTTTTCTATCAATTGTATCGACCGCATGTTAGATTCATAAAAAAGAAAAATAGAGAAGCTATACATTAAGTTAATGACTTGAGAGAGCAATTACGCAAAGCAGCTATCCACAATTTTGATGGTCTCTATATACTATTGGAGCCTGCGAATCCAAAACTTTTTTTTAGATCAAGGATTAATTGGCCGTTTGTGGAGGTAGTATTAGTGCTTCGGCTAAAGGCGAACCTTGGACGAATCTCAAAACAACGGAGTTTGAAGGCATAGAAGCTTAAAGAGACTGAAGGCGAAAAAACCATTTTTCAGTCTATCAAATTGCTTAGGATAATGGGTGTAGTGCGGGACGTCCACTCTTAGAAATATATTGGCCAAAGAAACGGCTAAAGATATATGACTCCATAAAAAGAAATTATCAAGGCACTGCTAGAGTGAGAGCGTACACCAGCTTCAAGCCTAAGCACAGTGTGGAACCTGGCAAGATGAAGGAAGGAGACTCTGTAATGAGTTATTTGCGCTAGAAACATGGAGATTAGCAACAAATGCGATTCCATGAGATAAGATGAACAATGATCACAATTATTGAAAGCTATGTACGCTCTTTGAGATGCTGAAATTATGATTATGGTTGTTTGCTCCCCGTTGAGGAGTCCAAAGAGTTAGAATGAAGTTATCGCTTTAAACGAATTGCAAGCTTTTATTGGTGGAACGAGTAAAGATAACTCACATTCAACTTCTGAGAGCAAAGCCTTTAAGGCCTCTACTTTTATTCTTCTCAATTATAGAGGAATGGGTATGGGAGAGAGGAGCGGAGGGAGAAGGTAGAGCGAGAGGAGAGGATATTGAGGCAATCGAATATGGAGGGCAAAACATCTGGCAACAGGGAAATTTTTAGAGTCCCAATATGACTACGACAAGGTAGAAGGGAAGACGGTTTGACAAATCCAAAGATAGAATGTTATCGTTGATTCAAATTTTTGTCATTAATCGTTTCTAATGTCGTAGTAAGGTTTTCCTCTGAGAAGGAAGAAAAAAACAAATTTTGTGAGAATAAGAACAGGAGAAACCTTTTAATGCGGTTACCTGCTGAAAAAATAGCACCGAAGAGCAACTATTTTGGATGTGGAATTGGCTGTTTGTAACCACAGACTTGGAAGTAGTCCTTATTTTACTTTGAATGACCCTTCCGGTTGACAGTTAGTTTTGGTGATCTTCAAACAGTAAATGTGATGAAAAGGGTATAGTCAATATGAAAGGATACAAAAATGGGTGTGTCCGAAATCACATGTAATATGTTCAAATGTTTTTGCTTTGAAAAGCCATTTGTTAAGGGTCCGGTCACCTGTTAGTAACGGATATGTGATCATCTTAAGGAAATTATATATGTAAATTTTTCTTCGATCCTCCAAGGAATTTGGTATTGTGAAAATAAGTTAAAAAGAAAAGTTGTTTCCCTTTAAAGATTGAAAATATCCAATCTTGCTCTAGATTGTAGAATTTGAAAAACCCTTTCAGGGTTGTGGCATTTGTTTTCGCGATATGTACTTGAACGTTGGTGGCTTGATAGATCCTTTAAAGAACGCGAGTATGGTGAGGGCTTACCTGACAATTTTGTTCACCTCCCTAAGTTTGTGAGAATGTGTGTTGGCAAACAAACATCGTCTCTCTCAGTTTGCCCAAACTAGGTTTGGAAGACAAGGTTTGGGGGCTAGGTATCATCGTATATATTTGTGGGCCCTAACAAACCAATCATCGAAGAAGGCAAAGGTATTTTATATTGTTACCTGATGATTATTCTTCTAGTAAGACTTGGTGTATATTCTGCAAATAAGTCGTAAGGCTTTTTTTAATATATTCACAGCTTCATCAAAAGCTCGTGTGAGAAATGAGATTAGAAGGACCATTACGGAACCTTCGATAGATCGCGGAGGAGAATATTGCTCTAGGTTTTGATTTTTTTTTGTGAGACTTCAATGGCATTAGGTAAATATCTGCACAACAAAAGAAGCCTATACAAACAACCGAAAGCAAAAACGGTGTGGCAGAGGAAAGAATGGATCATTTTCAATATGGGTCGTAGCTTACTGTCTCAATGAAGAGTTCCAAAGGACTTTTTGGGCAGTAGCAGTAAATGGCGCATTTTATTGTCTTAAAACAGTAGTCCCCAACTTATGCTCTTCGAGAGAGTGACACTTGAGGGGAGGACTTGGTAGTGGAAAGGAAAAACCGGCATTGATCACTTATGTTTTGTTCCATTCCTTAGTGCTCCTGTTGCGAAGCGGTAAAGAATGAAGCTTGATGATAGAGGTGAGAAATGTGTTTTTCCCTGGTGTTAGCGAGGCATCCAAGGCATACAAGTTATATTCAATCCATTGACAAAGAAAGGTTTTGACCAGCGAGATGTGTTTTTTTGATGAGAAACACTTGGAATTGAATATACAATCAAATAACTCTTCCAATCTTAATTAATCATGCATTGAAGAAGCATCTGCACTACCCAAAATTTCTAACTGAGCACCTGAGGAAACTTCACCACAGAACTTGAAAGGAAACTGCTGCAACAAATCGGCCTCTTCCGTCGTGCTCGGAGAGGCCCGCATGGATGATGGTTACTACGGTAAGAAGAATTAATTGGTGAAATGAATATTTTCCACTTTGCCATTTTTTCCTGCCGATTGTTGGAAAGAAACAAACACACCTGGGAACGTTAACCCATATCCGAAAGGGCAACACAAAACATAGTGTCAAATGGTTCTATAATAAACTCAAAGAATATGGTGAAATAGACCTAGTATAAGGTTCTTTGGTGGCTGGATAAAAGGAAAGAACATGGTGTGGACAACACAAAGTATTTGCTCCGGTTGCAAGGCATGACACAACCAGAATGATAATTGCCGTGGCGACACAAAATTTATCATAATGTAGGGGGTACTTGTGGCATTTGTCTTATTAATATTCCTAGTCCTTTTTGTGGTTCCTTTATGTACGTCTTGGTTTAGTGTGGGATTTGGTCAAGAGTGTTAGATTCATACATTGAGATACTAAGTGTTCATAATAATTTATCATATTGTTTGAAGACTTATTTAATTTGGCAAATGTTGTGAATTAATGGTTAAGGTATGTAAGTTGGGTTTACACGTCAGGTGGTGTGTGTTTGCTGCCAATCACGTCAAAGGAGTAGTTTAGAACCTGACATAAACAAAAAAATAACTTTCTAAATTCATAAACACTTTTGCAACTTACTCCGCTAATATTAGATATAAACTTTAAAATTTACTCTGGAATGGTAAATTTCAAAATAACATGCTCCAAAGAGTAGCCTATAAACCAAATTTTCTTTCTAAAGCGAAAATAATTAAAACTATAGTGATAAAAAATACTCTGAAGAGCAATTTCTACCTTAGCAAATTAAGAGAGGATTTTTGTATTTCACCACAAGCCATTCAGTAATCATATTGGCATTCTCCCGGAGTGATGAATGAAATACCACAAATTTCTCTTGAAAAAACAATAATAAAGGATGTACCTACAATTCATTTTTAATGAATTGACATTCATTAAATAGTGCATGTCGTCATAGAATACTCTGATTAACTTGTATTGAAGGTATTCAATATGAGGCGGGAAGAAAATAAATCTGTGAATGATTTCTACAGTATGATTATTAATTCCTTTAAAGAGTATAGATTATTCCTAAAGGAGGAACCTATATAAAACGATTGGCGTTTTGATAAAAAGTATTTGATGCTAATCATGAACATTTTTACACTGGAAACTGTTCATATTAACTTTGAACAGATATTGAAGAACTACAGATTCTTTAAATTTTTTAATTGTTGGCATGTGATAATCTTAAACCATGGCATACATAATAAAGTGATCCGTGTGCATTATTGTCAACTTGCATTTGACACCACAAGTTGTTTTGTTCGTTTTAAGGCATAATTTCCAAAAATTGAGTCATCAACACCATTCATCCTAATTAAAGTGAGTGATCCACTCTAAGATAGTTAGACACATTAAATCCACTAATAGAATAGTTGCGCATTGTGCTTATGAGAATATAAAAATTTGTGCTGTTCATTAGTACAGGAGATATATTGTATACAACAAAGACGCTTCTGATGATCAAACAAACAAATTAAGACGAGCCTATGATTGGTAAGGAGGAAACCCAATTTTTTTTCAAAAATATTATTCAATTTGTCTTATTTTTGTTGGTCATATGCTTGGAAAATTTTATTTTCTAGGAACAACAAGTTTCCTTTCCATTAAAAATGAGGACAATAACTTCCTCTAATGATTCCATCCCACCCTAGGCTTCCTCACTACTCATTTTTTTGTAAGGTCAAAAACAAAAATATTTTTCATCTAGTAATTAAGTATGCGGTATATAATTAAAATATCTACATCATTCACACATAAGAAATAAAGAAATAATGTTGTTAATTATCTTTTAGTATCGATACGCATCAAAGACATGAAGTCAATTCTACGAGAATTTGTTGACCCAAAAATATCTCATATTTAATTGCAATCTCCTATTAAATCTTAGAAGGAAAAACCTACACATACAGAAAGATTATTAAAAATGGTTCGAGTCCAATTGCGATTAATTGTGTGAAAGAGAAAAAAATATCATAATCAGTAGACAATGTAATCTTTACGAGCCTACGACTTATGAAACCTAATGAGAGCTTTAGGTACGTGTAAATAATAAAATGATGAAATCTGAGTAAATTAATGTCGCATGATTGAACTGATATAAATTTATGGCCCTCTTTTATACTATATAACGACATATTGGGTAAGACCTCCGCAACTCTAAATTCTACATTTATTTAAGCATCTGGTGTGAAATGCTTTTCAAGTGATAATGCATCATGCAATCTTGAAAGTGGAACCTTATTGGACCCAACATTATAGGTGTTAACATTGATCATTTGTTAGAAAATAGTAATCTAACAATTTAAAAGATTAAATATCTTAGTGAGAAATGTTAGTCTATATACTATAATACCCTGCATTATAGTCTAATACATTATACTGTACAGTTAAAAGTCTAAGTATGAAATTGTTGAATTATACGATTATACCCCATATGTTTAGAGATCGTAATTTATTGTAAACTAGGTAGTATTATTTTTTCATTAGATCATCATATCATTTATGGTGTTGTTTTACTTATTTAGTAATGATTAAGTGTATAGATTGTAAGCTATACAAGACAGATGATATAATCATGAGGGATTATAACTATAAAGATTTTTTTGTTCACAATCTAAGATGAGATAGGACAGGTCCAATCGGGTAACGATTGTCGCACATATTATATCGTATTTATTTGAGAATTTGTAATGTCAATTTCTTATGTTTAGTGTATTTAAAGTATGTATAAACGAATCGAGTAACCCAATAGTTTTCTTTAGCGACTGCAAAAAGCCATATTTTTAAATTACAAATGTACTTAATTATATTCTTATCCTGATTTAATTCTTATGATCCATGTCGATTATTAATCATTTTTTTAATTTTACAAGGTATTAAGATCTACGATGAGTCAACATGCCGATAGGGTTAATGATGATAAGTAATTTGGTAAAATAATAATTAGTTGACTAAATTCATGTCTCGCTTAGAGATGATGAATGACTAAATTGAGAGCTTAAAACTTTTTTATCGAGTAAAAGAGTTACCAGTTGATTTAAATGAATTAACACATGAATAAGTGAAGCAGCTCCAAAGAAACTTGAATCATTGGATTAGTTTCATCAATAGTGTTTTATTATTGTATATGTAATCTAATACCGAGAATACAATGTACTTAATGAAAATTCGAAGTATAATAAAGTGTCCAATTACAAAATTTCTAGTGGATTATTATTAACTAGTTCATTGTGTAATAATACTTCAAATGAATTATTTTAAATTGTTCCTAATACAAAACCACCTCCAGTAATAATTTTGTTGTCCACTAACCCTCCCTATATAACAAAGAAACATAGGATAGATTTATGCGGAAGGAAAACGAGAGAAGTCTGTGTGTTTCTCTATTATATGGAAAGGAAGAAGTATGTGTTTTTCTCTTATATGGAACAGGAAAAGTACTGTGTCTTTTCTCTAATCTACGGCATGAGAAGAAATTACTTTTTCAATTCCAAAGGAAAAGGGTAACTATCTACCAACGTATGACCCAATTTTGGAGACACATCTTAACTAAAGTAAGGTGCCTATTACTTCCAGCTCCCTGTCCCCCCTCCCCCTGCCCACCACCCCAAAATCAACTTTTTTTGTAATTTTGTGTACACTCTTTTTGACTAATGTGGCATCCAAAAACTATCTCTCTCCATCCTTACCTGCTTGGAGTCACGAAATGTGTCACAGAATATCAAACAGGTGTACTTTATCAACTTCAAAAAGAAGTGACCTATTTTGACTTGAAACTGAGTTTAAGAAAATAAAGAAGACTTTTTGACTTGTGGTTCTAATTAAAGTTTATGTTCCACATGTCCAAAATGTCTTTTAATCTGGTGGCCTTCAACTGCCACGTGGAAAATGAAGTGAAAAATTGCCAAAAGGAAGAGGGCTCATTCTTTTTAAACAATACTAAAAAGAAATGAGGTCATTCTTTTTTAAACGGAGGGAGTACAATATTATATATAAAATGAGTTCAGGGGGTGATAAAACATTTGTTTAGTTAAAGTGTGTCTCTGAATTTCGGTATAGTCTAAAGAATACTTATGTCTTCTCCCTTGTTTCAAATAAACAATTAATATATATTGTTTTAAGTGTGTACGCATTACAAACTCATATAATTACACAAGTTTATAAATAGATGACATGGGGTCTCCCACATCCTAAAAATAAAAAATAAAAAGCTTAATTTTAGGACCAAATAATACAAAGAGTCGTTTTATAAAAAAAAATAAACTATCGTTAGTTACATACATCCTACTTAATGATTTGTAGTGAATCTGATAGTTCAATGAGATATAGCATAAATTTGAGTAACTTTTGGGAAACAATTTTAATTTTATTTGGTCAAGGTCTAGAACGCGTCAACATCTTTTTACAAAGGAGCGGATTTGGGATTGTTCGGAAATATAATTTGTATTACCTCATCTGAACTATTTGAATTCATTTTGGACTTAGTCTAGAATCACACGGACACTATGACTATACTAAGAATAGTTTTAATTTCATTCACTGCAAGTACTAACGAAAGAGGAAACTGACAGAGGGGATACATATAAACAAACAACTGAGTAATGCATTGTTGTTTCTGCTTTATTTATTCATTCAGTTATTTTTTTTAATCGGCTAACATGTGAATGGACTTAGATATCTAATAGTGAGTTGATTCTAATCTGCCATCTCATTTTGGCATGAAATAACTTATTCCCTTGTTTGGTCGTGTTTCATCTATATTGATGGGTTTGATTTAGCTATTGTAATGTACACCTTGGCTTTCAAAAAAGGGGAAAGACTGTTCTTCGCTTCTTTTGTACGGTCGTATTAGGTTCTACTGATGGGTGCCAACGTAGTGAAATTTTGAGGATCCAAGTTGTTTTTTCTACACTGGTGTCTATGGCCATAGAAAGACCCCAACTGTGTACAAGTCCGCTCAAATTTGTGGTCCAAGAAAAGTTTGTGAACTCTTTTTATGGTTTACGAACCGTGGTTGAGTCCACAGCAATTATTTTAAGGGGATTTTGGTATTTTTCCCTTATTGGTTTAAAATCCAAAAGTAAGTGCGTTTAACCTTCATATTAGCTGTATTGGAATTTTGAGTCCTAGATAGTATCACTCAACCCCATTCTTCTATTCCCAAAAATCCTAAACAAATTCATCCTCCTCAAAAATTTTCAAGGCTAAGAAGAAAAAAAAATCTAGGGTTATTTCAAAATCGATCAATCCTCCATTATTTTGGGGCTTTTAAGTATGAAGTAATTGGTATTGTCCCCCTGTGGAATCCTTTTCCTCCATTGGGTCGCCAAGGTTTTCGATTCTCAATTCCAATTTCAATTATTCATTAGGATTTCAATTCAGTTTTTAGTTTCATTCAAATATGATTTATATTGTTTATGATTTAATGTTAATAATGATATTTACGTTAAAATTACATTGACTATGCCCTAAATTTATGATTTTCACTATGAACGCATATTAACACATGAGAACGTGCTGGATGCGAATTTATGAAGATATACTTTGTTTTGAGAAATTATTTTGTAAATGTTTTAAGGGTTGGTTTGAAGGAAAGTATAGATTTATTTGTGTGAAAGTTTTACTGCCAGTACTATAACGGTCATGAATCATGATGTGAAAGGTATTCTCACATATCGATTCACATAATTAAAAGGTTTCTCATCCATGATGAATTGTGATTTACGATTTATTTTGATCTAAAAGGTGGTGTATTTATATAATCATTGCCTTTTCTATGTATCTAGTATTTGATTTTTATCTATTCCATTAGTATTTTAGACTAGACAGAGAGACTTTGATGTGAGCTAAAATTGGATATCCCACGATGTTCAACCTCCATCTCCAATACTACGTTCGCTCATAGGATTGTCTTAAATAAGCGAGCTAGTGTGTCATTTAGAAAATGATATTTACAGAATCTACCTTGGCAGTATATTTTCCCTTATTTTATATGAGGATATCTAATGGCCATATTTTATGTCCGCCCTAAGCCAGCACCCTGGGTGTTGATCGACACCGAGAACAAATGTTTGGTCTCAAGTGGAACCTCTGGCCTATCTTAAATCTTAGTGGAAGACTTACTCATAAGCACGATGAACTCAAAAGCACAACTTCACTCGATGTCTCAAAAAATACTCAGAGTATTTTTAGAAATAAAATATTTAACTAGCCAAAGAGGCAACTCAGGTCTCAACATAAACAACTCAAACAATCATTACCTAGGAACTCATTGTAGAACATGAGCTATTAATATATATACATCCCTCCAAAAGATAACAATCTATTCTGCTCACAGTGAATTCTTTTCATAACTTTATTAATCAATTCTTCAAGTGTTTTTCATTTTTCCTCACAATAAGAAAAATAGGGCAAACCTAATAGGGTGAATAGTAAGTGATCCTGTGATCCTCCTAATTTGATTACAACTACCAATGTGAACCTTCTCATGCAAGTACACTAAAATTTTGTTCAAATTGGTCATTATCCCTGTAACTGCCTCATAAGTCCTCAACACCTTCATCATCTTTTTTATAGAGGTAGGTTGTCCAGAACGAAAAAGGATGGATATGCATAAGATAGATGATTAATTTCAGGACTACATTTTGGCATGGCATGCCCTTTAAACTTTGGATCTTTAAATAATTTGTTGAGGATCCTAGTTAGTACTTCAGTAGCTATGATGAATAAAGTGGGTGATAAGGGATCACCTTATTTTAGTACTCTAGAGGACAAAAAGAAGCCAAAGTCTTGTCCATTCATTATCACTCGAAAACAATCTTACCACCATATATATAATTCTTTGTGAATCCAAATTTCCTAAGTTACCCACTCACAACGTGAATCGATAGCCTATCATATGCTTTTAATCAGATCCGATTCACCATCATATTTGAAATTTGTTCCCCTCCTATTAGATATCCCTCACAATCGTCCTGATCCCTTTGACATTTTTCTTGTTTACTCCTCCCTTTTATAAATCCTACTGGGGTTCTTTGATATAATACCTGGTAGAACTGGCACCACTTTGTGCGCAATTCTTGAAATAGTTTTGTTGGTGAACAATGCGAAAACTAATTGGTTTTGAAATCCCAAATTATTAATTGTCTCCATTTCTTGGAATTCAAGAAATCAAATTTGTGTTGTTTAACTGGCATCTCCATCCACAATAAAATTTTTTTACCATGTCAATGATGTCATGTCCACCATTCTCAACAACTCCGACAAAATTGTCCATAGTATCCATCCGCCCCCACTTGCAATGGTCCCCATTTAAAGAAAAACACACATTATAACCTCCTCTTTTTATCCTCTCCGTTTGGTAAACTCTCTCGCCTCCGTCTCTTGCATTTTGGGGCCCTCAAAATCAACTTGGAATATTTTCCAACATGGTGTGTCTATGGGTTCATTGGTTTTCTTCTGACATGCCTCCTAATACACTTGACTACCTCGCTCCAATGATTTTGTGTGGAGTAATCTATCAATCTGCATTGGTTTTATTGATTAACATGCATCTTCTTTCTTCTCCATGACATAGGTATGAAAGAGTTTTTGTGTTCTTGTCCTCCACTCTGAAACCCCCTCATTCCAGGCCACTGCCACAACACGCCATCTCCACTCGTATGATTCATCATCGAACCGTTCCACACAGACCAAAAGAAGTAATTCTATTATTTCGCTTCCAATATTCCTCCCTATGTTTATGTACTTGTTTAGTCAAGCTTCGCCTATTTTTACCAGTCCCTATTTTCTTGGCTGAATTGATTTCATTCAATGATGAGCTTTATTTGCTTTTATCACATATCTAATGTGGCCACCGTTAAAAATATTCCCAAAAGGTTGGGTTGCTCTATGGCACCAAGACTCTTTAAATCTCTGAGCTTCTATTGAACAACGGAAAAAGGTGGGGAACATTGTTTCCTCTTTCTTCCACCTTTCCCCACCACTTTAACAACATCATTTTCCTTGATCCGTAAACTTAGAATTTGAATGGTCTTTTGTCTTCTCATGTCTTGTTCAACTCATCATGTAAAGGCGCATGTCAGACCCTTCCTTTATCAAGTAATGAACCTCATTTCTTTGGAGGGATTCATTGAGTTCATTAGTTCCAAAAACCTCTTCAAGTCCTTTTTGAAAAATGCCCATTCCTCCTGAATATCAAGTGTAAGCATTCTTTGTCCCAACTGTCAATTCATTCATACATATGTATTTTATACAACGAAAAATATCAATAGTTTCTTTCTTCCTGTGTGAACTAGCCGTCCACCGACCTGTTCAGATTCATGGTAATAGTTTGAAATTCCCTCCTCTATCCATTTGCACTTATGTTGTTAGCACTGTCTTCAAGGGTCCTCTCAACCTAATCTTTCAAAGCATATATCGAACATATACTGCAGTTATCTATACCTACATTTTGATTTCCTTGTGTTGAAAATATGTTATATTGTTTGTACGATCCACTGTATCTTGTTCCTTCCTCCCAATCCTAATCCTACAAAATATAGATTTTGGATGAACTTAAGCTTTATCATGTTTTGCGAAGTCTTCTTCCTATAACTTTTATCTCTTGGGTTTTGAAAAGTCTCTACTAAGATAATAAAGTAATGATTTTTACTGTTAATATCAAGTAGTCTCTCAAACATTTTGATTATATGGACCTTTGTTCTAAGTAATTTGTTAATCCTGATAACTAGAAGGATATGTTTCTTCATGCTTCTTGTATTTTATTTGGGAAGGCATAGTGTTGTTGTAAGTTTTCTTTTCTGCCTACCTTTTAGTTGACCCTATTTTGTCTGTATCAACAAATCCCCCCTCTCAATTCTCAATTTTCTCTATTGATGCTCTCCATATTGGTCTCTTCTTTCAGCTTGTTTTTATCACTTTTTGTAGGTTGCATCTTGTCTATGGGTATTTTTTCCTCTTTTGTACTCTCTCAACTTTTGGATGTTCTTCACCATGCATGTACTTTGTGTTCCCCTTCTTGTTTCTCAATATTAATTCCATTACAGGTTTGCCTATGTAGTTTGAGTCCCTCTTTCTTTCTGTTGATGATAGTTCCTATATGTGGTACTTTCGCATTGAGATCCTCATTGTGTAGATTCCAATTATCTTTGAATCACGCTGCTTATTGGCCTCTTGAAGGTTTAATTCTTTATCTTTGTAGTTAGCTTGAACTGTACTTTTTTATCACCTTAATCATCTCTGTTGTTTGTTTCATCGGCCTTCTAAGAAGAACAGTAGCCCTTTGTTATTCCATTTTCCCTTGTGTAACCTGGATCGTTCTTGTTCTTGTGTTTTACTCTTTTTCTACTACTTTCCCTAATCTTCCATCAATTTGTTTTGTTGTTGTCAACCTTTTGGGGCTCCATTAGTTTTCCTTTCCCCGTTGGTTCCTACATGTTCAGGTTTGTTCTTTTGAAAGAAGCTTTTAACTCTTGTGCACTGTTCTCCTCCATTTCTCCTTGAACCCATTAGAAATATCCCTATTCTCATTCCCTTTTTGTTGTTGACCCATTTCCCTTTGTTCAGTAATAACTTTGTTTTCATGTAGTTCTTTGCATGTTTTGTTTCTCCTTTATCTCCTTTCCCTCAATTTCCTCCTTTGGGTATAAGCTCTATATGAACAAATGAACCATTCTTCGTCATTATGTCCCTCTGCTTTGCATTTCTTAACAATATTTGGGGTGCGATAGTCCATTCTTATAGTCACCTATATCTCAAGTACCATTCCCTTGATTTCGTTCTTCCTCATTTCGCATGTTAATCCGTTTTTTGCGAATTCTCCATAAGATCAATTTCTCTACCTTGACTCTTGCACAATTGGGACGTGTCCATATTCAGAGTTGTCCATACAACTTTGTAATTGCTTTCCTACTACTTTTGGCCATTGAAAAATAGTTCTGTCAAAAAATTTTCCGGTGAATTTAGGAAAAGGATCCCTTGATTGCGATAGTATTTCTGTTTCTCTTCTTCTTGATGAAAACTTAGGTTAACACCACCATTTCAAATCCGTATACATACGACCAATAATTGTGAGTATGTCAAATTGAGGCTTTGATAGTAGAGTTACCTAGTCCTCTCCATAGAAATCCCTAATCAATATGTATTTATTATGAAGTAACCCAATGTTCTTCGCATTTGAGATCACACTGTTTTGGTAAAGTCGTCTCGATCTTTATATCAGGCCCAACCATATGAGCATTTTTCCCGATCATACCATATTGAAAGTTTCTCATTGCTAATCATTTTCTCTACTTCCTCTTCTCCCATACTATCTTGGTTCCCGATGGCAGGTATGTGAACGACTTTTAGAGGTAATGGGTTATTTTTGGGGCTGTGTAGCTAGGTTATTTGGCATTAGAGGGTTGTGTAGGTCGGTTTGGCATATTTTGGAAGGCCACCGCGGCCATGTTCGTCGGTGATTTTTTAATGCAAAATAATACGTTTTAGGCTTCTACAGAGAGAAAAGTCCTCTATTAGGATGTCCCCAAAATTGTATATTAAAAAAATTGTCAATTTTTTATTCGATTCTTTGATTTTTGATTTTAAAAAATGTTTCATCACTTGAATTCCAAAAAACTAGATCGATTCAATTTTTCAATTTCAATTTGATTTATTTTTAATATTTTTAAATGATTTTTTGATGCAAATCCAAATACAATAAGACAACCACTTGATTATTAAACTCCAGAGAGGCCTATGATACAAGACTCAAAAGGCATGAAACATATTGTATCAAACTTTGAACAACAACAAGCCAAAGCCCGCAAATAGCCCAACATATCTAATAAGTAATAACATTGTGTTAAATTTAGGAATAATTACTTAAATACACACCTTTATTTTTCATAATTTTCATTATGTCTTACCATTTTAAAACATCTCCAAAATTCCATTTTTTCTCGCAAACCCCCTATTCCAGATACATAAAGTTTCAACACTCAAAATACACGTTTCTCTTCCTAATTTCACTCCCTTAATCTCTCCCTATTTCACTGGCTCAATCTCTTCCTATTTTCACTCCCTCGATCTTTATTTTCTTTATTTTTTAATTCTCAAATTTTTTTTATCTCCATAAGATCACTCCTCCTTTACCTTTTTTAGTAATTCAGTAGTTTTACTCTCTCAATTTTTCAAAGAACTACGGGATCTCCCTCCTCCCATAAAACATTCGCAGAGGGTATAAGGGAAGGTGGAAATCCTGCTGATCCGCATTGCTCCTAACAAAATCATAGCCCCCAAGGTGTCCTCTTCTGCCGTGACATCATTTTTCCAGTGTTACAGTGGAAAAATAGAATATAGAATTTGATATATAGCAGAAGTAAAAGTGTAGTGAATTTCTGTTGTCATTTTTTTTTTTGCTATCAACATATTAATCATTGATTTTCTTTTCGAATTTTTTGTTGTTCATCCTTTATAATACATTTGAGATCAAATTTTAATGTATCTAGCTGATTTTTTTTATTTTTTAAACAAATGTATAATGTCTTCGTTGATTTCAATGTATTTTATTTATTTTTATTCTTACTTTAACCTTTGTTAGTGGCCATCCATTGATCTGATCATTACGCTTACATAACTTTTATTTTAGCACCTGTATCATATTTATATTCTAATGTTTGATACCTAACCCTATTTTGTGGAATATTCAATAGTTTTTATCATGTTCAATCATAAATTGTTTGTTAATGCTAAACCCTACATAATGTATCATCTACATGTTCAAGTTTTTCTAATGTATCGATCAATGTTATCAAAAGGCTATTAGGCCACTACACTTTATGTATCTTTCCCTCTTAAATAATATGTTCCTTACCCAATAGAATTAAAATGTGATGGTATATATATATTTATCCAATGATATCTTGATACATAATCAATAATGTTCTATAACCTGAGCACAGGTATCATATTCCAACATAGGTATATGATACATATTCATTGAATTGAGTAGATACCGAAGAGGGGTGGGAAGATGAGGAAAAGGTGTAATCTAGCGTTATTGTTGGCATTTGTTAGCCGTGTGTATTGTATGAGGGTGGTAGGGTCTACGGATGGTATAGGGGGGTGTGGGTATAGTTTATTGCTATGAGAGTTGAGGTGGGGGGTTGCGATTAGGGAGTTGTAGGGGGGGTTGGGCAGCGGGGTAGTGTATAGAGATTTGAAGGGGGGTTTGAAAATGGAAGATAGGCGGTGGTTTGGCCGATTTGGTCTTCGGAAAACTAGAATACATCTATATGATATTTGATAACTACCTTAAGTGATGTTATCGGTCTAAAACTCCAAAAATCCCGCAATTTTACGACAATCTTTAGTCTCTATACTATTGTATCTTATAGGATACATACTTAGTCAATTTAACTAAAATTTTAGGAATAGTAATGTATCATGAGTACTATAATACTTTCTTTCATTCCACACTGGTTCAAAACAAGGTTCTCTAGTCTAAGTTGAAATTCCACAATTACATATTTTTCCTCAAGGAAAATAAATATTTTTCTTCAAGCTCAAACTACACACATAGAGACAACAATGTGGGAACATCTTATAACATGTACCATATACATTATAATAACCAGTGATACAACCATTCAACAAAATCCAAGATGGATATACATTTATGTATCATCCACACTTGTTTCTTGATGAAAAAAAGTAACTTAGATATCTTTATTGTTACACTATTTATATGTAAAATATACATAATATAGTCTGAACACTGATAAATTTATCACGAATTTGTGATATAGACACTCGATTATTCAAAACATATTTATTTCCTCTCATATTAATTAATTGATATATATGTCATATACAATATATTATGATGATACATTTTATACAAATCTCATCCATACACATAATAATGACCACATCACAATTCATAATTCAAAATTAGAATACACATGCGTCGTTTAACACTAATGTATCATGACTTGCATATTCACATCAAAACGACAAATAAAAACACAACTCTGAGCTTTTTTATGATATTGATCACTACATTTGGTTTCTGTCGAAGAAAATTGTCCAAAGGTAATTACCGTTACTTTGTTTTAGTCCTTGCAGTACTAAGCTTCATGTAACACTTCAGTCTGCACAACATCAAGCAATTAAACTTGAAGTTTATTATCTACAATATGGTTCACAAACCCACACAACACCTGCATATGCCCTTGTTTGTTTCAGTGTCGTTGGAATGAGATGATCTAAGGATGTTGTGGAGCGTTTTTATTACATCACTTGTACATCCCAATAATGACATATAGTCAAAAGGGTGGATATATATAAGTTCGGTTTGTTTTTCTGAAATGGATTTAGAGCTTATATTGGTATCCTGCAACTAGCACTTGGACTATGCTTGTTAGGACTTCTCAAAATTCATTTACTTTTTCTCTGAAAAAAAAATGATTACTTTTCAGACATCTAATTAATTTAATAAACGAAAGATGAAAAAGGGTAAGAAAACTTACAGTTGATAAAGAGATCTTTTAAGCAATGTTAGCCTCGCATCCAGTTGGTCACTCAAGATTTTTTTGTTATAACTGAATCAAAACTACTCAACGATTTTGAATTGATGATTCGAATCGTGAATCATTTGTCCAATCATCTACAATGGCGATCAAGATTTTGAATTGATGGAGAAGATGAAAATTTGATTTTTAAAATTTGTGAAGTTGTTACAAATTAGAAAAGATTGATGTCATGTATGATTTGGGAAGGATCAACAATACATGATTTGTGGGAATAGAAAAATCAGTTTGCTGGGGAAGAAACTCCCTTTTATTTAATATTATCATATTAAGCACACAAACAAGTTTATAATGGTAATCATAATATGTTTTGGATGGCTGAAATTTCAAGAGATTTTGTAAACATAAAAAGATTAATGATTAAATGTAATTTAAGGACTACTAACACTCATGAGATTTAGGTAATTTACTTTTTATTTCTACTGTTTTGATGATCCTCACTAAGTGCATGGACCTGGTCCCAGGCATAGTTAATCTTATCCTGATACACTGGGGTACAATCATAAATTTATCGCTGTCAGGTGGTAGGTGAAAAGGTGCAGTGTCCTACAACCACCAATAAACGAGCGGACCGAGATGTATGTTTTCAGTATCTCACAAATGCAGAGACCCGGTCCCCGGAAGAGTTTCCTCCTCAATACATATTGGTTCATATGTAAAGTTGTCACGTCATAGGTTGGTGAGGCGTCAGTGTATACATCAATCAGAATGAAGAAGGGTGTTTGTCCACGGATGAAATAACTCTTTATGTTTGATATTTTTAGCATTACAAATACCTATTATATTCATTCATTCCAAAGAATGGAATCATTCAGCAGCCTTTTCAGAAATCACAAAGAGTTTGCAAGAGACCTGGGCCCCCCTCAAGAAAAGGGACCTGGTCCCATCCCACAAACTGCGAACGTGAAAAGACGAAAAGACAGTGTGTCAAAACTGTCCAAGTCTAGGAGTTGGTGCACAACTTTTTATGACAGCAGCCTCAAGCCAATAGCCTCGTCCCAGAGTTTGTGTCCATTTTGATATACCTTCTCCAACAATCCAACATAGTTTTGGCAAACAAAAGTTTTGATTTTCAAATATCCAAAGTTCAAAAGCAAAGGCCATCTTCAAAATCATCATCCTAAGATCAACAGGTACCTGATAAGGCGCAAGCTACTTAGTTTCTTAGGATTAATTTCTTCCATGCTTACCTTGTAAATTGAGCCGAATCTATACAGGATTCAATTCTTTTGTTTGTTGAAACGTCTAATTAGTTTGAGTCAAACCTAATGAGTGACAACCTAGTGTGTTGCTTAGTTAAAACTCATAGTCACCGCAGCTGGTGGATTTAGAGTGGGGCAACCTTGTGTGCGTAGTTGATCCTAAGTCGTCTAGTGGTGATAGCTTAAGTGGCAGAGGACAACTCTTAGGCTCTTCTAGCAGTATAATTATTTGTTTGGTTGTGAGATAAATACTTTTTCCTCACCTTGTTTAATCGAGTTGTCACTTTTTTGCTTGTGAGATTAAGTGAAAACTTAAACATCCTGTGTGACATTGTCCGTGGTTTTAACGACCTTGAGCAAGGAGTTTCCACGTAAACTGATCCCTGTGTTGTGTTTCTTCATATTGTTTTAAAAATCTTCTGCACTATTTTTTTGTGTCAATGGAACCTGGTCCTTTACTGGGAGTGGACCACATATTCCAACAATACTTACATTTATTCAATAAAATCTTGATTCTTTGATGCACTGTTTTGTAACTACATCCATTGAAACATCAAAGAATTGACTTTCAATCTATAAGCACACACTAAATTGCAGTTTCGTTGAGTCTTGAAATAATTTCAAAAATAAATATTATTTCTAGTAAATTGGACAAATATAATCATCCTTTTCTTGATCGAGAAAAATACAAATGATAGCCCCCCCCCAATCATTGTCGGAATTTTCTTTCTAATTCACACTTGATTTTTCACGGGAGTTCCTATTATCCCCCTGAATAAAAATATGGTGTAAAAATTCAAATATTACATCTCTGAATGTTATGTGGCAAGATCTATTGTAATTTTCACTCTCTTTGAAAGAGTGAATAGAAAAAAATGAAATAAGTAAAACTTTATTTTTAGTACTCTTTTCATTTTTATTTTTTTCTTTATTTTTTTTGTCTCGTCTCTTTCTTCTTTTTCTTACAACTTAGTAGAGCATTCATGGTCGTCATCAAATTCACCATCACGGTCTGAAAATACCACCGTTACAATATCTATTAACACACCATAATTCCCAGATAGAAATATCGTTCCTACTATCCACCAGGATTGGCATGGGAACCGAGTCGGCCCGCCCCGGCACGCGGCCAGCTCGAGAACCGAACTGCTTGACCCGATCACGTCAAATAAAGGGGGGTTTAGGGATAGGGGTCAAGGGGACCAGTCAGGTGCCGGTTCACCCCTTCATCCTGGTCCGACCGACCCGCGTTCCCGATTCAGCTATGACCGATTCGCGGAATCCCCTATGTAATATATTTTTGATTTTAAAATTCAAAAAACTATTGTCATTGGTAGAGGGCGTTGGGGGGAAACACGGCTTAGTGGTAACCCCCCAACGATTTTTTTCAACCTTTCTCACTTGCCCAACCCGCTCATGTCACGACCCAAAAAACGAGCCGCAGTGCACCCACCCTTTTTCTCCAGGTGAGCTGAACAACACATCTAAACCCCAAATTTAAGCCAACATTTCAACCATAATAAACAAATATAATGACCGGAAGACTCAAATCTTATTAATATACCAATAAACAAGCTTCTAGAGTTTATCACTATCATCATCCCAAACGATGGAAGTCATCACATAAGAACATCTATCCTCAAATTACTTAGTCCTCAGAGTATTTAAGAACTAAAATAAGTAGAACGATGGTCCATGTCCGAACTTCCACAAGGATATCAAGACGTGAAGAAGCAGAATCCACCCCGCGCCTAGAACAATCTCTCACCCTGAAATTATGATGATGGAGACTGGCTAGAGCTGAGGGCGAGTCCGAAAGTTTGCTGGCACGTTGCTGCACTCAAAAATTACCACAAATAAAAATACAAGTAGGGTCAGTACAAGGAACAATGTACTGAGTAGGTACATCGTCCACTCAACTGAAGAAATTAGTAATCAAATAATTATTTTAAAATCACTACATCTCAACAGGTATCAACAACAAGTACAGAGAACCATTGGCAACAACAGCAAGGCGCACACTATGGGACTCAAGCCTCACACCATAACCCTTTGGGGACATAGTTTCTTCGAAATTGACATATGAACATGATTCAAGATTAACTTCTCTTTGATTCTTAGCGTGTCCGGACGTGACACTGCCATAACTCCCGCTCCCTAATACTATGTGCGAACGTTAACTCCGATCCCCAATGGTGGATGGGTGGGCTGATTAGGCATGTGTGAGGAGGCTGAATTGAATAACGGGTGAAAGGGTGGTTTTCTGATGGTCTTGGTTGGGTGTTTAGGTATTGAGTTTGGAATGAGGGAGGCAGCTTGGATGAGTTGTTGACTGATGGTGTGTATAGTAGTAGAGATTTTAGGGTATTTAGAAGCTGTGGGTTGGGGTATGTTAAGGAGATGTTTTAGGGTAGGGGGGTTGTTAGGGCACTTCGCTCCTTGTTCTGTCCCTTGACACCCGTTTCTAATTAAGTGTGCTGACCGTGACAACCGATCCCCTAATACTATGTGTCAGAACGTGACACCCTATCCCCTAATCTACGTTTCGGAACGTGACACTTGCCGATCCACTAATTCAGTATTTCTATTTTCAGCAAGTCTCGTTATTCCAAGTTGTCATCTTAAACATAGAGGGATCAAGATTAAAGCTTCACCTATCAACATTCTAATCCCCCACAATTTCCCAATTACAACATACACATCCGCATCAAGCATATAGAAGACTTTACAAGACCAATCCACTACATTCAAATCGCTATTAAGAGTTTACTATAATAGCATAAACCCTAACCTACCTCACCGAGAAAATCCGATCAAGCAAGTTACTTCCAATGCCTTTCTTTTGCCTTCCCTCTTCGCTTCTCCCTTCTCGCTCGTTCTCCCTCTCTTCCTGTTCTTTTTATTTTCCTCTCCAATTCTTTTTCTTTTTATTTTACTCTAATATCATATAAGCAATTATAAAAGAATGATAAAGTAAACCCACTATTTATTTCAAGTTACCCGTCTTTTAACCCCATGTAATAACTTATTAAACTTATCCCCACTTTTCATAAAGTTTGTCATGAATGGTCCAAAATCACCCCTTAAAAAACTTTTAGCAAAATCCGACCCATCGAGGTTACGCAGACCTGTGACGGCCCGTCGGGTCTATGAAGGTCCGTCCTGCAGGTCCCGTCACAAGGTCAGAGAGTTTAATTCAGTAACGGGTTTTGTGACGTCCGTCGTATCTACGACGGTCCGTGCTGCAGCTCCATCGCGGGTTTCAGAGAGTCGCCTCCCTATTATCGCCAATTTTTAGAGTTAAAGTATTTTGGAACGGAGGCCCTCGACGCCCGTCGCCTGATCCCTCGACCCAGTCATTATTTTTCAAAATAATTTTACTGCTCGAACCGACTAAACAGGTTGTTACATACCATCCCCCTACTTTTAATACTTTAATGTAAACCCTCAAGTTATCATAATTATACTTTAATCTATTTTTAATATTATAGATACACCTTCATCCCTTACAATTTATTACAAAATCATCTATTCTCATTTCTCTCATCTATTTTCTATATCCTCTCAACTCTCAACTCTCAACTCTCAATCTTAAGTATTAATTTATATTCTATTTTAATTCTCATATTATTACTACTAAATATATTTAATTTTTTAAGGTATTGTTTGTGTTTCAAAATTACAAGTTATAACACACACTCAACTTTTAATAATCGCTTTAACAAACGCGCTGCTATTAACGCAGACGTTTGGTACTGTCGTTCATAATACTTATATTCTAATTTTCTTTTTATTTTTGTGTTTATTGGTTATTTTTAATAATTAATTTTATATATACTTAAGTAATGAGTTCTAGCAAAAAAATATAGCGCGGTAGGATGAAAAGGAAAGAACCAGAGAACGAACACAGTGATATTTTTAAATATTTGATTTGGTAACAAAATATAATGTGGTGGTACTATCCCAAAATCACTTTTAGAATTTCGATTTAATCACAAATAATTTCTACTTTATGTTTGTTGATACTACTTATGTATTCATTCAAAATGTTCAACCGATCACAAAGTTTAGAACGACGTTAATGGGTATATTAATCTAATCTGATGAAAATTCAGGGAAGAAGTAGAAGTGGACTTGTAGAAGAGGATTACATATACCCTACTATCCGGTGACCGACAAGTCCCAAATAAAAATTAGAAATTCGTGGAGCAAAAACTGTGGACGTCCGCACCCTTATCCCTCCCACACTGGAGAAGGTGTAGTATCAATGCCCTAAACCTTCTATTTTTGTGGAAATTTATGACTTTTATAAGGAAATAGTGTTGTTATTTGTATAAGTGTAAGCAAACCTTTAAACACTAAACAAGGTGGGGGTCAAGGTGGGATCGGGGGGATTAAATAGACATTTATTATCTTGGTGTGTCGTTCAATATAAAAAAATCTAAAGCATTAGCCGATAGAAAAAGGATTTACAATTAATGATTTGATATTAGCGGTACTTAATCGGTAGAGGCTTCTAACATGGTTCAAGTACCATTTATTTACTTCTAACCAGTGGTTCCACTACACAACATATATATAAGGATTAGATGGCTAAATTTAGCTAAAATGATTCTGTTTGTGGTGTTACCTTTAGTTTTTCCTCAAAATCCATTTTGTTAATTGAAATATATTCAACAAACTTATACACGTCCTTTTATAGAGTTAATTCAAGAAAACTGTAAATTGATGTTTTTGATATCAAGGTAAACATTGTCAATTTCTTCTATTTTCTTCGTTGTCTATTTGGCATATTATGATAGTAGATAGTGTCTCTAACTACGGCATGGTCCCATAGTGTTATGGAAATGATTATTTAACTATTAGAGCACATTGGATTGATCATATTAAAATTTTAAAAAAAATAAAGTTTTAGAAACATGTGTAGAGAAAAATGGGTGCTAGTTAGCTTCAAATTTTAAAGTGGTTTTGATTATTACATGTTATTAGAAGTAACTGTATGGTTGTCGCATTAAGACATGCATCTGATACAAAACGCTGCTAAAAGATGTTTAAAAGTTAGATTATGGTCAATTGACTAATAATGTTTTCTTTCATGTTAATGTGTTGAACATATATTAAATTTAGTTGTCAAGAGGTTATTTCATTATTTTGATTGTGGGTTGCATGAAAATGATGTGTCTTGCCTGGAGTTTTCTACAACAATGCTGCTAGATTAGGGAATTTAATGAGCGTTTTCTACTATTGAAATTTGTCACCTAAAAAAATTCCAAGATCATATTAAATTACTGTGGAATTCTTTTAAGACGAAATGCTTTTCCAGTTGCTTACAATATAGGACCCTCAAATGATGTTTAAATATGCTCATAATGTTTGACCCATTAGATACAATTTGTGAATGAAGGGGGGGAGATTGAGAAGAAATTAAAGAACTATTCCAATTTTTAAGACTTTTTTAGATGCTACAACCTATGTTTTCTGGATTTATTATCCTACTCATTTCATCATTTTATAAATATGTGTTCTCTTACAATTAATTTTCTAAATATAAAAATAATTAAATTTCGAGTTGCAATTGAAGGTATGATTAAAATTTTGAAAACTATTTTTTTCCTAACCCTCAATTATTTAACTGTACATTACTCATCTGCTTATAAATTACGAGGTGTGCATGGCCTTGTGACAGTAGGAATTTTTTTTATTGAACTTTTAGAATTTTATTCAACAACTCCATTTGCAAGTTTGCGAAACACTGGTAAGTCTAGCAATAAAGTAGAAGCAAAAATGGTGTAGAAAAATATAGAACCCGGAAAATATTTAGGAAGGTTGGTCGACTTCTATCATGAGAATTGATTTTGAAGTTCGAATTTCAACTTATATGTGGAAGTGTGTGTTCCTAATTCTATTAACCGTATGATTTGAAGAATATACTAATCATCTTTAAAGCATGGAAAATCAAAATGGCAATGAACATTTTTTTTAAAAAATTTCAGATGGTGAGGAGGCTAAAGCGGGCTTTCCATTTTGAGCAAATGGTTCGTGATGTTCTAGCTATTCAACTTTCATCATTTGCTCGGAGTTTCTTTCATGTGTGACAAGGTTTTCAAATTGGCGATCATAGACATTCATGGCGGAAGAACAGTTTTGAAACAACAGTTTTATCATGGTCATGCCGATCGGAGGATAATAATTTGCCAAGTTAAGTTCCAACAGGCAACTTGGACCAAAACGCAAATTGAATGTAGTGGATATGAATTAGAGTCACAATAGTTTCTAGCAATTTCTCAATATCGGAGTATATTCACCATCGATATGAATCGACAATTAGAATTGAATTTTAAAGGAGAAAACAGATATTATATATTACATACGAGTACTAATTGAAACAAACCCTCTTAGAAGGTATATGCGTAAAATTAGTTACTTATCTAATATTTGTAACAATATTAGGTTTATATATGAGAAATTATTGAAACAGACCCCTTCCTAGAAACGTGTCTCGTCAAGATTAGTTACTCCACTAATTTTGGTTAATTGTACTTCTAGTTCCATGCCAACGTAGATATTTACTCTCCACTAATATTGGTTACTTGTAACTTCTAAGGTCTATTGATAAATTTGAGGTTTTATTCAAGTCTTTTTTATACAATTTTGGTCTGCATTTTAGTTTTAATATAGACAATTATGATATATACTAAGTAAGCTCAACTAACTTAAAAAAACAAATTTAATTGAAAACTTGACATTTGAATTTTTCAAGTTTACATTACTTTCAAATATTAAAATACAATTTAAACTCTCAAATGTTGAAATTTAAAACTTTGAAAGTTGACTTGAATTTGGGGGGGGGGAGGGGGAAGAAAATTTAATTTGAAAATTCAAAATTTTAAAAGTAAAATGTTAAATTTAATTAGCTAACATGTATACCTTTCCATACAATAAATAAGTATTTTAAAAAAAACAAAAAACGCTCGTTCCATCTTCCAATCTCGTCCCTTCCAAATTTCACCCATCCCGTATAATATAGTGGGACGGGAATGGGACCTATTTTTTTCAACCCAAAATAAACGTGATCGCACTCGTCGTATCCCACAATGACAAGTCATTCCTAAAACTCAACCATACAATAAAATGCGAAAAATTACATCAACTAAATTATACCCCCAAACCCTGGTTGTCCACGAATAAGCCTCTAAAGTATACAATTGAATCAACGAAAATATAATCTATAGATATTGTTTCTAAGAGTAGAACAAAATCATAAACAGAATAATGAAGGGTCCGCTAAGATGACTAACACTACCTCCAAATCTCCAAGAGCCCCTTCCGAAAGAAAGAGATATATTATCAAGACATTGTCGGGCTAAGCAAGGGATGAGTACAAACCACAACGGTAGTCACTTAAGTAAATCCTCCAAACCCAAGCTCAGGATAAATACGGGGACTCCTTACACCGCCAACCGAACCTCCATTAACTGCAACATCATAAAACACCAACCCAACCCTAACACTCACACCATTTACAAGCACATATTCTTATCAATATAATTCTTCAATTATACCCTCCCACAAAAAAGCACTCAATATCAGCAAACACCCATTCAGTTCAATCAATATCAATACCTTCCAATCACACCAATAAAATACATATCCTAAGAATGAAAGAATGTCTGGATGCAATGCATATGACACCATGAAATGCTATGCTCCAAATACCAAGTAAGCTTTTTCAATCACACCCGTATAACATGATCTTCTCGGAAATACATCGAGAGTTTCATGACCATGGGGGACTCGCGAGATCCATAATATCGACACACGGACGACCTCCCACGTCTCTGTGTCGGACTCAACGCCTTCATAATGAACAATTTCGCACGGACGATCTTTCCCACAGGCCAAATCATAATCAATAACTTTTTCTATCGCATGGACGATCTCCACGTGGCCCAATAATCATACCGATCTCAACACGGACTTCGCCACGGTTAGACCTTTACTCATACCCCACTCTCCACATGTCAGTCGCATGTTCACAATATGATTCAAATAGGTAGATGAGCAATATCTCAATAAATCAAATGTCCCGCTATGACATAAAATCCAAATCCCCTTAATTAATCACCATTATAGGGTTCAATAAAGAACACAATCAACATATATATCAATCGATAATATATCAGTTAATGCCCATATGTTTTGGCATTCTCGGATTACAATCCGTATTCTATAGTAATAAACATTCCCATTATAACACCGGTACTCGTACCATTCTCAACACATCACATACAAACAAATAATTACATCGTCTTTTGTTACGCCTTTTTATGATAAAAACTAATCCACGTGGACAAGTCAACCTATCACTAAGTCCCATTACTCCCAAACATATATCACAAGGAAGTACACGCATTTCATACACTTAACAAGGGTTTAGAAATTGACTTACCTTAATTTATTGAACAATCACACCAGAATTTGAGTCTTTCTCTTCCATTAAGCCTCCAAATAAATGCAATCTATTTAAATAAGTACTTACAATAAGACTTTCGGACTAACAACACTCATATTTCAAATGTCTAGCTTAGACCCAAAACTCACCCTGAATTTATAATAAAAATTCTAAATCTTAATTCTAACCAATAGGTTAAATCTCATACTTCGTGAATTTCAAATGGATTAAGTCATAATATCTCCAATATTATAAACTAATGATTCACATAATATACACCTAATATTAATTATCTATCTCCATATAACAACCTTAAATTATAATGTAATAACTATAAAGAAAATTCAAAATCTAAACTAAATACACCATCCGTAACTTGGATCATGAAAAGAACGGAAGAACTAAATGCTAAGATTTCACACCAACGTTCTATTGGTGTCCAACTACTACCAATTTATTACTTGATATTTTCCCAATGTTTAAGTCATCATTACCTAATTCATATCCCAATCATTGGTAGGTAATTCTTACTTTTTTTCCATCCCAAAACACCTATATTCAATTTGCAAAACTCCAAAATAGATTAAGTGCATTCCTTTTCCTTTTTACAAACAATTAATAATAATAATAATAATAATAATAATAATAATAATAATAATAATAAAGATCTAAAAAGGACTAAAACGCAAACAAATTTGCAGAACTCAATTTGCTGCATATTAAATTCCTACAAATTATTCTTCATATATTTTATCTATAACATAATACTCTCCATTACTTGAAATGACCCAAATCCAAATGTCGCCTCCATAAATTTTAGAAACAATTGCATTCAATTGATAGAATTAGTATGATGCTTCTTATGAAGCTAATATATAAAAATATACCAGCATAAAGGCATTAAAGCTTGGTTTAGGATTTGTGTTTACCTAAGAAATTCGTACTATTCTGGTAGCCGGTGGCCATTATTCATTTTGCCCCCAACATTAGTTTTTCCCTTTTCCTTCGCTAAACGGCCCTGCTTTCTAAGTAAATTTTTTATATAAGTTTTTAATAAAACGCCCTACTAATTTAATTTTATGTAAGGATTAAATAGTATAAAAATATTAAATAATTTTGCATTTGACCTATTAAATAATTGCTAAACTAAAATATTTAAATTTCATCCGCTAATTAGATCCAAAGTTAGACGAGTAATTCAAAATTTCCACTAAAAAATTTGCGGAATGATCCTTTATGAAAAAGAGGACTAATTGTCAAAATAACCTAATAGGTCATTACAGTTTTTGTCCCCCCAATCCCGGTCCCGGCCAAAATCCCCCCATCATCGATCCCCGTCCCGTCCCGTCCCCCAGTCCCCCCCTCATCCCTGCAGACTACTACCAACAATACACATTATTAAGTAAATTACTTTGACCCCCTTTTGGCAAAATCAACTATTATCATTAAATCACCATTAACAATATCATTTTGAAGCTGTTGCGACAAAAAAATTTCATAAAACAAATTCCATTCAACAAAAACTTATAAGGTGGGGAGACTCTCTTAAACATTTAAAAATTCCCTCAAATATCTCTTAAAAAATGATGTTGATTCAATACTTATTTTTTAAAAGGTCATTCCTTTTATTGAAACCCTGCTTTGCCAAAAATTATGCAGAGCTTGCCTTCTTCAAATACCACATAGTCTTTTTCGCTTCTGAAGCTTTCTACTTGTGGCTCTATCGTAAGATGGGAAGAATAGAAGAGGAAGAACAAGCAGAGGAAGAGTTAGAAATAAAAGAAAAAGAAAATAAAATAATCAGTTAAAAAAGATAAAAGAAATACACATGGGATTACACTTATCAACATAAATGTGCTTGTGACTTTTTAGGGAGGTAACAATTTAGATTTTGAATAATTTCGGAGCTAATAGGACCCCCATAGAGTATGTTTAGTTCGAAATCCGATAATAGGTTAGAGATTCATTTGATTATTTTCTCTATGCTAATAGTGGCAAGTAAAATTACAAGTAAAACTTATCAAAGCAAGAACCTTTATTCATTTTCCTCTCTAATTGTTTTTATCCATTAAATTTTTTCACTTTCCAAACATCAGTATGGCTATAAAAATTTCGAAATTCAACTTGATAAAAAAAAAGTGTTTTCAATTTAAATGACTCACAGAAAAGTCAATAACTCAAATCTCTACAATTTCTTTCTCTAAATATCATATTTTGCTCTTCAAAACAAATTTTAATATTAAAAACAATTTCACAACGAAATATGGTAAACGCCATACTTATTATTATTACTCTTGTTTTAATGTTAAAATTGTTAAATTTGGGGAGACAAACTATTTTTAATTTATTCTACCTTTCTTAATCAATATGTAATAATGTTGCGACTTTTATACCAAATACATAAACTATCCGTAGAGGATACATATAAGGAATTATTTTTGCCTCTTACAGAGAGAGAAGAGTTCAAAAGAATATTTCCTACTTATGATTTTCCTTTGCAGCTTTCACGAATTGAGCCGAATCTATTTTAGTTTGATTTTCAGTTAATATTATTATCACAAATATAAAAAATTCGCACCGAATTCATCCAGCCCTACTGAAGATAACTTTATTTACAAAAGAACTGTGAAATGCACAAAGCTGACATCTCAATAGTCAAATATCCGCACAAATTCACTCTAAAAAATAGTCATTAAAAAAGCGAATGTGAACATGTCACTTTAAAAGGGAGACGATCCTACTTGAACTAGAGATAACAATCCAACATGTCTCTTTGGTAGGCGAACGATACTTTAAAAAATAACTTCAAAACTGAGGCAAGACAAAATGAAGAAAAATCAATTTCAAGAAAATCAACATCACTGCGTCTAGTATACTAGCTAGAAGATTATGTTGTTTACATAAACTTGTACGTGCATTTAGACTTGGTTGTATTGCTGATATTCTAGACACGACTTAAGTTTTTTGAATCTTTGGTGGGGACATTTGAGATGTCAGCTTTCAAACTCAGCTACTAAGGGACATGCACTTCAAGAATATTTGTAAACCAAACAATCTTGTAGCCAAAAATTACATCTGAGACTACATATATACTTAGATGTTGACATGAAACTTCTTTATCCATATTCAACGTCATCTAAAGAGAAATGCTGAATGTACTTCGAAAAATTGAAAGATCAATTGTTCTTGTTATATCAATAGATAACTATTACTTGTAAGATATTGAACTTGAGAATGGATATTCATTTTGGTGCAGTAAGTCCCATTGATGTTCATGTGCTTATACATGAATCTCCAAAACTGGATATCTATCACATTAATTCTCTATAGGTAATATGAAAAGCATAAAAATCCATATTTGGTCATATGCATTGTCGCCTAAAGGCGAAGATTTATCTATGAAGCCGAAGGATAGTTCCTGAACAGCACTCGTGTAAGTGGTCATTGACATTGTTTTGACTGATTTTACCATATGTTATGCTACGTAAATCACATGTAATCTAATGCTCAAGAAGAAAAGATGAACGAAAAGACATGATCCTAAATATATGAACTCGACCAAGGAAAGCCAAATATTGACAAAACAGAGAACAGATGAAATAACAAAACTGGAAGGGATATAACTTGCACAATCTTATATGCTGATCATGAGTCCACTTTTTCTCCTCTTTACTTTTCCTTCTACTTTATAATGGAGGTGTCAAAGTCAGCTTGCACACACCTCCACTACTCCGCTAGGTACATGTACCCCCACAAAAGTAGATAGTAAGTGCTATATAGAATTATAGATATAAGTTTAGGCAGATGGAAAGAAATCATGGAACCTTTTCTTCTCCGATAGAGTCACGAGTCTATATATACACTACACTTGTAAGACAAGTAGGTTAATCCACAGATGCATCACAATGTTCTCTATTATATAGATAGAGTGCAAAAACACTATGTATACCATGCTACACTACAGAAAAGTGTTTTGACAAGTTCTCTTTTAGGTACTTGTATCAATTCTAACCTTCAGATATCACAAACTTGTCTTGAACAATAAAAGCTTGTCTACTCATTAAGAAACATTCGAAGCCAGATTCTAGACTCCATTCATATAGTATAGAAATAACACCTAAATTAATAATGCACACAAACAACAAAGAAATTCCAACAAAATAAACCATATGGTAACTAAAGATAGTTAAAGGTGTTTCATGAGACCACATGGATGACGATCCTTTGGTAATTTGATCAAATTATATACTTCACAGAGCATGTTTTCCAAGATGCTAAAAAACTCAAATACCTAACAAGTTTGCAAATGCATTTGCCAATATCAAAACAAAAATGTACCCAAAGCAATTACTATCATTATGTAAATCCATAACCTCAATTACATCCAACAGAACAAAATGCTCTCTCAAAGAAGACCTATTTCACAACGACATAAGCTCCTAATCAAAAAGACTGAATCCCATATCATCATCACTTTCTTCCTTAGGTTCCTCCTGTTCAAATCACCAAAAAAAAAACCGTTGATTCAAATACATTTCAAAACGACTTCACATAAAACTAATCACAATTGATTTCCTTCTCATTCACCTTCTTTTCCTCAGCAGCAGGAGCAGCCGCGGCAGCAGCTCCACCAACTGGAGCTGCAACAGAAACTGCAGCACCACCACCGCCACCAGCACCAACATTCATTATAAGATCACCAAGGTTTTTCTTCTCAGCAAGTTTAGCAAACAGTAAAGGCCAGTAAGGTTCTACTGTTACATTTGCAGTTTTCACCAAAGTTGAAATTTTCTCTGCCTATTAATAGCAAAAATTGAAACATTAAATTCATTTAGATTTACATAATAATACACAAAGCTGAAGAAAAAAATTGATTATATGAAAGAGAAACATACGGTGATTGGAATATCCTCATCGTTGAGGATTAAACATGCATAAGTGCAGGCGATTTCTCCGAGCGACATTTGATCAACTTTGTTCCTGTAATACTAACCAAAACTTAGAATTTTGAAGAAACAAATTGATGAAAATAATTAGTGATTCGCCATGGAAATTAATTTCTACCTTCGAAGTTGTAATGAGTGCTAGAAGATGACGTGCGGAGTTGGTGAATATTAGGTTTAGACGAAATTAAGGAGATGGGAGATTTTATGTTTAGTGAAACTCAGAAGCCCATTTACCTAAACGAAGCCCAAAAAGATAATAGGTCCAATTGCATTGAAATTCCACTCGCTTAGAAGTTGATTATTTTAGGGAAATTTAGTTGACTAGTCAAAAAAATCAACTTATTTAGTGATAATGTCTATACTTTAACAATATTAGTAAACATGTCAAAAATTTCATTATTTTAAAAATAAATATTATTTTGAATATATTAATATTTTCTCTCTCATTATTTACATCCTTTTTTTCTCTCTCTAGATTACACCATTCCTATATTTATGTAATTGGATAGATTTAATGTTATTTTAATTTTTCTTCTCTTTTCTTAAGAATATCAGTTCTCTCTTTTCTTACTTATGCTAATAAAATCTCCAGATTTTTCTCGCTTTTCTTATTCTTCTTTTATTTGTTGTGTTATCTAAAACAGTTTTTTTTTTAGTGTTTGAGACTACATAATTCTCTCTTCAATGGACGTTTTTGTAAGAGAGTTACTAGAGAGTTTATTGGACAAATTAATCAAAGTTCTTTCGATACCATTCATTTAGTTTTTTTTTCACATCAAGGAATAAAAACTATAATGTAGGTTGCCGCGTTCTAAATCAAAGGAGGATATACGACGGAGAAAGAGAAAAATTACCTGAATCGTCGATGTGCAAAAAAAATCCCACACCAAATTATAACCATGAAGTTGAAGAAGACCAATTGTTGGAGAAGATTTTTTTTTTTTGCATGTTGTGTGTCGTGCGAGTTTAGTTTAATTTTGTTTTAGTAAAATTTTAAGATTAAAAAAAATTCATGTTACAATGGTTTGGAAGTGATATGAAAAATTTTATTATGTTATAGTTAGTATTTATATTGTGTATTTCATATATTTATTGTTATTTTTGTTCGTTTTGTTTTAGGTGTTAGTTATGTCATATGTAACACATTAATGAGTTTTTTGTGGGTTGTGTATATTCATAGTTTGTGTTTTTTGTATTCATAGAATTTGAAGGTGTATATTGAATTTTGTTGTGTTTTGTCAGTTGTATTTTTGTATTTCATGTTCTATTGTATTTGTAAGATCGCTTTGGAATCGTATTTCATGTATTTAATCTTTTGTATTATGCTTTTTTTGTAAAATGTCAATATTTTAACATTTAAGAGGGACAATTAGCAACACTTTAAATATTTAGTATACACATGTCCAATTTTAGGTTATTATGTATCTTATTTAAGGTTTTGTATTTATTTTTATTTAAAGATTATTTAAATTATTTAATAAACAAAAGGAGAAAAACAAGGTTGAGAATATTTCAAAAAAAGGTAAGGATCACTTAATTTTCTCATCAGTTATCATTTCAAATAAAATTTGAACTTTGTTATCTTTTTTTCCAGAATTTTTACCTTTTTAAAATTATATTCATTCCACAATATATTCAATTTGAATTTATTATAGTTTTTCATTAGTTTGTATTCATTCCAATAGGTATGCCGAATGTATTTATATAGTTATTTAAGAAATATATTTGTATTTATATATTTTTTTTCTATGTAGTAGTTTTTTCTTCAAAAAATCTTGTATTGTATTCGTTCAATATGTATTTATTTGTATTTTATTTATTTTAGGTTTATTTAAAATTTTGTATACTAATATATAAAACACAAAAAATTAGTTGATGAAAAGGAATGGAAATATAAAATTAGAAAAAAAAAATATTTGAATATTTGATGTCCCATTTAAATAAAATACATAGCTAGTTGCAAGACCTTTAGAATTAAATACAAAATTAGACAAACGTCAAACAAATTCAAAAAACAATGAAACATAATTTTTGAGCATACGAATACACTATTAATTGTTTATAAAAATACATTTACTGACGAAAACAGTATCAAAATTCAAAATACTTCCAAAATTTATGAATACAAAAAATAATTTAAAACATGAACTACCCAAAATAAATACTAACTGTGGTATACTTAAAAACACTATAAAAAAAATAGATACACAAGAATTAAATCTATGAAATACAATTCCCAAATCTATGGATACAAAAATACAATAAAAACATGAAATACAACAATACATACTGAACTGAAAAAACAACAAAAAAATTCAATAGTACACTTTCAAAGCGAGGAAGTCAAAAAAACATGTGAGTAACTATGAAATATACACGATCAAAATCATCAATTGGGGTAACTGGAAGAACTAACAAAAAAATGAACACCAAAACATACAATAAATATATGAAACAAGAATAACTATAACGTAATGAAAAAAATGCCATAGACACTTCTAAAAACACAATTATAACAGAATTTTTAATCTTAAAAATTACTAAACAAATTAAACTAAAAAACATGCAAGACACAAAACATGCAAAAAAAAATATCTTCTCCAACAAATGGTCTTCTTAACTTCATGGTTATTGAATGTGTGTGGAATTTTGCAATCGACGGATTACGCCATTTTCCCCCATCGTATACAAACAACAACAATAAAAAAAAAAATAAGAAAAACCACTTAAAATCAGTAAGTGAAATAAATAAATAGATCTGGAAAAACATAAAATACCCAAATCATGTTAATCTCAATCAAAATTGCAACGAAATTACATTGAGAAGATAGAAAATATTAATATTATTGAATTGAAAAACTGTATTGGAATTGGCTTTGCGAAGAATGTTAGGAGAGGAGAAATTGAAAAGAAGAGGAAAAAAGGAGAGGAAAAGTGAGAAAAATGGCGGATGTTAATTAGGAAAAAAGTAAGAGAGAGAAATTGGATAAACTAAGAAAAAGACAGAGAGAAAAATTAAACTAACATTAAGATATACAAATTACTAAACATAGAAAAATGTGTAATCTATGAGAGACGAAAAAAGAAGTGTAAAAGTAATGAGAGAGAAAATATGAATAATATCAGAATAATTATAATTTTAAAATAATGACCATTTTTTTTAAAATGTTTACTAATATATTAAAGTATGGATATTATTACTAACTAAGTTGATTTTTTTGACTAGTTAACTAAATTTTCCATAAATAAATTATCGTATGTGTTTTGCATGAGCATTTTTCCTTAATCAGTGAAATTATTAACAATTAAAAAAACATTATTTAATAAATAGCAGTTAACACTAAATTAAATAGTATCTATGTAAATGAAACTATTCATATGTGAAGGCTTATTATTATATTTCAAATAAAATGAACATATTTAATATCTGATTACTTATTTATTTTGGTTACAATAATTAAGTAGTATTTATATAACATAAAATTATTTATTTCATAATCTTAAATGATTAGGATTTTTATGATAAAACAAATAAAGAAAGATTTGAGAAATAAAGTTTTGATCAATTTTAAGGTACTAAATATTTAGGAGTTTTTACATATTACATACAAGTAAATATTTAATTTATAGAACTTTAATTAATTTCAAGGTCCACAATAGTAGGATAATAATTGAATGAACAATTATTTGAGAAATCGGATGATAATTGAATGAACAATTATTTGAGAAAAATATTATATGATAATTTTGTTTACTTAAAGTCTTTTAATAAAAGGTAGAGAGTTCAATAAAATACTACTAAGGACGTTCATGTTTTTAAAATAATATAGTTAGTTAGATATAGAGATGTAAGGAAATGAGACAAACAAATCACTCAACTTTGGTATTTATTTATTAGCTATGTTATCCTGAACTACAATGTTGTGATACCAGTTTTCTTAAGTTCAATCTGTCGGAGTTAAGGATAAATTAGATTATTCTTTCGATTAAGATTGATTGAGGAGATGAAGAATGAGAATAAGTCTTTTACCTTAATAGATAAATATGGCAATAGTATTGAACTGGAGAATCCTCAATGACGATCCTGGCGCTGTGTTGACAGATTTTGGACACCCAAGATTGATACCAATCACGCGGCCCCCGCGCCTATCAGTGTAGGATGTAGAGGGGAACGGTGTCACGACACCCAGTGGATCTCGGAAAAAAAAATGAGATGGTAGATAAGTATGTGCTTATACTGTGTACTTATAATTCGGAAACTAACTCTTATCTTTTCCACCTAGTAAACTAGAAAAGTAAGAGTTATGAACATTTCAAGCGGCAAGAGGACTGTGTATAGTTGGGAAGGGGTTGCCGTGAGCACGCTCGAGACAACAAACCAGACCGAGCCTGAAGTTCGGCGCAAAAAACACACCACAAACATCTATGGTTTTACTGTTCCTTTTTCGCGAGCCTTGGCTGGCTGGTGCGCCAAAGGAGGCGATCGGATGGACGATGCTGAGGAAGGGCAAAGGGACCACGGTGCAGAATGTAGGTGTGAGTGGTTGGCTTTTCTTCCGCTGGGATAATTTCGGGTGCTCCAATGTATTGTTAGGTAGGTACTAGTCGGTATTAAGGGAAATGGGACACTTGTCATCATTAATTTTAGTTTTTTTTAATTCCTCTTATACTAATTGAAAGTCGTGATATTGTGTGGAATGTGTTTATTTTTTTAAGTAATTAGAGAGTATTGAAATTAAGAGTGTTCCAATAAATATTAGTAAGAGATATTTAAATGTAGTTTTAAAAAAAAAAAAATCATAAGTTTTAAAAAATGATGACTATTATACTTAATTTAAAGGTGCTTCGATCTCATCGACGTTCTTCCTAAATAAGTGACTACGCTTTTAAAATACAATTTTTTATCTTTCCTACTATGTATCTCCAACAAACACATAAATCAAGAAAGATGGACATATATTATGTTGATAACACTATTAGAGGGGTTTATAAGAAACTCAAATTTTAATGTGAAAATCTTTTTTTTGTTTCCTCAAGTTTCGAAGCAAGATAACGACAACTAATTTCAAAAAGGAAATAAACATTAATTTTGAGTTATCTCAATCACGAAACACCATATCTAAGAAAAGAAAGTAAATATAAAAATGAATATTTGTGCGATTTTATTTGATCAAAAAAAATGAACCCAATCCCAAAAAATCGATTATAACCCAAAATGAAAGCAATCGAATCCGGGTATTTAATAAATCGTTTTGACCACCATCGACCTCTCAATTCCTTAGATCCGCATTTGATACCAATCAAGCATAATGCAGTTGTGTCAGGTTTGATTTAGAGAGAGAGAGGGACCTCTTGTAGTTCAGTACGGACCAGTGTTGCGTTATAGGAGAACACGTTGCATTTAGACAATTCAGAAGCAGGGGACGGAATTGGAGAATTGATTACAATTAGTCGCGTATGTGCATATGAAAGGGGCGATAGTTCGGTAGCAGCTATTGTTGTGAGTGCCTATTTGTTTTGAGAGGTTTGGACAGGCTTTTTGATAGCACGAGTCAGTTTTGTTTTGAAACCCCGGTTTTATTTAATAAGTGAGTTGTTTACTCAATTAATGAGTAAAAGATAACTGTATTATAACTGATTTTGCGTTGGAATGAGAATTAAAATAATAACAACTAGAAAAGTAAATTTGATAAACAATAGCAAGTCAACACTAAAATAAATATTATATATATAAAGGATAAAAATTCATATATGAAGGGTTTTTTTTCTTCAAAGAAAACTAGAAACTGAACATAGTTGGTGAAATGAGTATTAATGTATGTATTTTGGTTACGATGATGTAAATAAGATTTTATTATAAGATAAAAATAATCTAATCTTATGGGTTTGTTAAATTGTTAATGATTCTTGCGAAATTTTGGTACTGGGTCATTATGTTGGCGGAAGTACTGGGGTCCTTTGGCCTTAAGTTTGTATTGCCAACCGATTTCGTGCTGAAATAAAAAAAATAGAGGACAGAAAGAAGGACTGGGAGCTCATAGAGTATTTTGAAAAAAGAAAAAGAGGAAAGGGAACAAAATGTTTAGAGGAGTTTTTTTTACCATAATTTATATAAAATGAAAGAAATTATTAAAGTTTTTGTGGAACTTTAAGTAATTTGTCAAAAGGCGAAACAATAGAGAGAACGAAATAAAGCATTTCAATTATTTGAGAAAATAGTATATTACAATTTTGTTAACTTAAAAAAAGAGCGGTACCTGAGGCTCAAATTTGATTTTAAAAAAAATGATCGACAAAGATTTAGGAGTTTTTACATATTACACAAAAGAAAGATATTATTGAGTATATGTAACTTTAATTAATTTCAAGGTCCCCAATAGTAGGACAATAAATAAACATCAATTATTTGAGAAAATAATATACGATAATTTTGTCTAATTAAGTTTTTCTAATAAAAATGTATTACTAAAGAAGGTCCTGCGTGTTAAATAATATATTAGTAAAGAGATATAAGGAAAAGAAACAAACATTATCACTCAACTTTGATATGGAGGTATTTAGTGGTTGAGTTATATATATTTAATTAAAGAGATATAAGGAAAAGAAACAAACATATCACTCAACTTTGATATGTATGTATTAGTGTTGTTATCGTGGACTATGATGCAGTGGTATAAGTTCTCTTTTGCTCAATCTACACGAGTTAAAAATGAATTTGGTAATTCTTTCGATTAAGGTTGATATAGGTGATGATCAAGGAGATTAAGTCCTTTATCTTGATACATGAAGATGACAATAATATTGAGCTGGAAAAGTCTTAATGATCGATATTGCTGCTCGTCAAGTTTTTTAGATAACGCAAATGAATATCATTTAAGCTTTAACATCGATTTTCATGTTTGATTTGGAGAGAGACCTTTGGTAGCTCCATGTGCGACCATTTTTGAGCTAATAAGAGAAGCATTTGCTTCCGACAATTCATTTATTTTTTATTTTTTGGTCGTTTCCCTTTTTTTGTTGATGGTTTATTTGTTTTGCGTTTGGGTCACTTCTGCACCTGTGTCATTTTTTTGTCCCTTGTTTATTTTCCCTAAAGGGCCTTTTCCTATATTAAATAAAAAATTATTCTAACGTGTTTTTTACTATGTATTTTGCGTTAATCAATAAAATTATTTACAATTTAAAAGATAATATTTAATAACTAGCAGCTAACACTAAAATAAATAAATACTATCTAAATGGTAAAATAGTCATATATGAAGGCTCATTAATATATTTCAAAAATAACATATTATGAATCTGATTACTTATTTGTTTTGGTTACAATAATTAAGTAGGATTTACGTAAGATAAAAATATTGATTTCATAGTCTTAAATATTTAGGATTTTTAATATAGTACAAATAAGGAACGATTTGAAAAGTAAAAGTTTAATTAGTTTTAAAGTATTTAACATTTAGGAGTTTTTACATATTATATACAAGTAAACATTAAGTATCTATAACTTTAATTAATTAATTTCATGGTCCCCAATAGTAGGATAATAATTAAATTACAATTATTTGAGAAAACTACTATATGGCAATTCTGTTTACTTAAATTCTTTTAATAAAAGGAAAAGTAACAAGTGTTGGGGGTTTTAGCAAGTGTAAATGGAAAGAAAAGAGAAAATATCAAAAATGACGGAACTACTTTGATAGAAAAATGAAGTCCATTTGCAAATTTCAAATGAAAAAGTCATTTCTCTTATCTTGGAGTTGGAATGGAATTTGCAAATAGGTATTGCTAAATTTTTTGGAAACAAATTTATTTAAATCAATTTTTGTTTACATCAAATAAAATCCTGTATATTATCTCACTCTATAAACTTGTACGGGTAACTGTAACATTTTTCGAAAAGTCCGGTACTTTTCCGAAAGATCGTTACTTTTCAAAAAAGTAGTTATGTTCCTAACAGACACAATCTTTTTCTAAAAGTTGTTATTTTTTCCAAAAGACACATTTTCTGGATAAAATGGGTCTGAATAGACCTTGTTCCTCCCCTTGCTGAAAATGGCAATAAACGAAGTCATTTTTTTGATTTTTCAAACACTGAACATTTTTCTTCTCTGCATTTATTTTTCTCCTCAATAAAATCAAAGTGTCGATCGACTGAGTCTGTGTGACCTTGTTTGCTGTTCTCATTCGTTGAAGTTACGAAGTTTGAGGTACCATTTTCCTTTTCACAGGTTTAATTCGTTTTATCTTGGGAGAAATTAATCCATAACCTTGGGGTACAGTGAGGGATTAAATTTCTTAGGACACACATTATTTTCCCTGTGGACTCGATTAATTCTTGTAGTTTTAAATTTTTTTTCTGCTTTCATGCTTGTTTCTGATCCTTCACTTTAAAATAACAGTTATTGTAAGAAAACAATCTTAAAGAAATTTAACAACAGTTTCTGTATTTGAGTTTCTGGAAATTAACCCTTTATGATTTTCTACTTCTGGCTTGGAACTTTTAGAAATTCATTCGCCTTAACGATTAAAAGAACATAAAAACTTTATCGTTAATCCGAAACAGTTTGTGTACATTTTGTTCTTTATTTAGTATTGTAAATACTTATTTCAAGTTCTGGGTGCTGGCCATTTGGTTGGACAGAAAAAAAAGAGACTATAAAATTCAAGTCAAACAAATGTTGAACAGATTTCTGCAACAACAAACGGTTGCACATAAAAATCGTCAATAATATATCCTGGCCTGAGCACCGCTGAGAAAGCCTGCAAAATTCTTCTGGAGTCGACTTTTTAAAGATGGCAAGCAAAAGATTTCTTCTATCACCAACTACGTTGAGTCCTGGCAGAAGTTCATCAATGCGAATGTTCCGGTTATGGTCAGATGAAACTCCTGTGATGAACGATTCTTGTAACAGAAGCAATGGACACACTCAGATTTTTTGTGTAAAAATATATGTTGAGTGTTCTGTCAAGATGATCTGTACAATTTGTACAGCAATGCCAACCCTCAAAGAACTCTGGTATGGCTTTAGAAAAGAAGTAAAAACAGAAGTGCCGGAATGAAGAATTCATTTTGCAAAATTCTGGACTACATAAGATGATAGACAGTAAGACTGTCGTCACCCCAGTTCAAGATTTTGCGGTCATCATCCATGATCTCCTTGCTGAAGTAGAAATTGATTTAATGCCTAGTTAGAAATATTAATTTTTTCCCCATTTTATCTTTTTTGGGAGAAGGGTATAATTAATACTCACATACCTTTAATGTAGGATTGATTTGAAATGATGCTTTTCAAGTGGCGCAATTAGAAAAGTTTACCTCCATTGTGGAAGGATCTTTAAAACTACTTAAACACAAACGCAAAAAGGAGATGACTGTTGAAGATCTCATAGTAAGGTTAGAATCGAAAGGATAATAAGGCTGCAAAAAAGTCACTGTAAATTCAGCAATATCTGGAGTAAATTTTGTTGAAGAAGATTCCACAAAATTAAATAAAAGAAGAAAACATCTGGTCCAAAAACCATCTCCTAAGAATAATTCATGGAAACTTCTTTAATGTGTAAACATGGTCATAGGGCTAATGAAGCCGGGTCCTAAGAAGGACAAGAAAAAGAAAGATCAAACAAACTTGGCTGAATCCAAAGTAGAAATGGATGATCTCTGTGCAATGCTTTCAGAATGTAACTTTGTTGGAAATCCAAGAGAATGGTGGATAGATTCTGGTGCCTCATGCCATGTTTTGTGCCAACAAATAATTATTTCAATCATATACTCCATCACAATTTACCGATGAAAAATTGTTTCTGCAAAACTCCCGCTGTTGGCCCAAATGGAAGGAACTCTGGCAAAGTCCTATTAAGGAAAAAAAAGAAAAAAACTGCCATGCCAGCAAGGTGGTTGGACTTGGAATAAGGGTCTCATAATGTCCAGAATTGAGAAGAATTTAGTTTCACTTCCAGTTCTGACCAAGAATGGATTTAAATTTATACTTTGTTTCTGATAAATAGTAGTAGAGCAAAAATGATAATGTATGAGGAAAGTCTACCTTAGTGATGGCCTTTTCCACTCAATGTAATTGCAGTTGATATTTACATCCACGCTTGTGCTTCTTCTACTTGCTTGAGTCCTAAATGTTTATGCATGAACGTTTTTGGACACTTTATAACAAAACCTTGCAAAAACTGATTAACTTAAATCTTTTGCCAAAAATTTGAGTGCCATAAATCAAAATGTCAAATTTGTGTGTTGAATCTAAGTATGCTAAGCATTCTTATAAATCTGTTGAAAGGAATTCACACTGATATTGGTTGCATGAAGTCAACACCATCACGTGGTGGGAAAAAGTATTTCATAACTTTTTTTACTATTGCACTAGATATTGTTTATGTCTATTTGCTAAATAGTAAGGATTAAGCAATAGATGCATTTAGCCAATCTCAAACTGAAGTTTGAAAATCAGTTAGATAAAAAGATCACAATGATCCGGAGTGATAGGGTGGAAATATAATCTCCATTTTGCAAAATATGTTTGTTTTGTAGAATGGAATAATCCATCCAAACTACTGTCTTTCGCCCTACACTCCTCGTCTAATGGAATTGCAGAAAGAAAAATCGAACTTTAAAAGAAATTATGAATCAATTACTTTAAGTTTCATGTTTACCCAGAACTTGTGGGGGAAGCTAGCCTTTACAGCAATCAGATACTTAACATAGTGCCTCAACTCAAAGACAAATGTAATTCCATATAGAAATGAAATGTAGAGAAACCCAATTTGAAATATTTCAAAGTTTTGGGGGTCAGCCCCAAAGTCCAAGTTCCTATCTAAGAGTGTAAAAAATAGGACCCTATACTGTGGATTGTGTATCATTGGATATGCCACAAACAGTAAGGCATGTCCGATTTTTTGATTCATCAGTTCGACAATACCGAATATTCATATAATTACGGTCATAGAATCAATGTGCTGCTGAATTTTTTGAACATATCTACCGTATAAAACTAGAATTTAGTCACTAGTGGGGGATCTCTACAACCAGAGAAGACCCAAAAGAGAAATTAACACAATGAAGACAGCCAAACGCAGTAAACTTCTAAAAGACATCTACTATCATTTGGATCAGCATTTTGTAACATTTCTGTCTTGAAATGAGCCCTCAACATTCAAGGAGCAATGTTGTCGAGCGCTCAACCTCTTGGAATGAGCTGTTAATAGTACATTGAATCAATCTTAAGCATCATACTTGGGAGGTGGTTGATCTTCTCCAGGGAACAAACCCTTGGGTTCAAAATGGATCTTTAAAAGGCAGCTGAAAGATGATGAACAATTGACTAAATAATAAAGCAAGACTTGTTAGCAAAGGTTTAGACAAAAGAAGGTCTTGATTATTTGACACATACTCACCAGTGACTAGGATTTACATCAATTCGGCACATTTTAATTGCAGCTAGAGCTGGCAGTATACGGTCTTGAAATTCATCAATGGTGTGACAACAGCCTTCTAAATGGAGGCTGAAAAGAGGAATATTAACATAGAACAACCTGAGGTTTGTAGTTCCTGGTAAAGAAAGAAAGTGTGCAACTTATTAAGTCACTTTTGGCTAAAACAGATCATCCAACCAACAACAATTGCATGAAGGCAAAGTTTTGATCAAACCATGTTGTTCAAAATGGATTTAAGATCAATGAAGTGATACATGGTGTTTACATAAAGATCGCCAAAATCAGGAAGTTTTTTAATGCTTATACTGTAGATGATATGCTTATAATTAGCAAAGACATTGCAATATAAAAGCTACAAAGCGTATGCTTGCTAGTAAGTTTGATATGAAAGATTTAGGAGTTGCTGAGGTGAGACTTAGGAATTAAATTCTTAAAACTCTACGTCTAGCATGTCTCAAACTCATTATATTCCAAAGATACTTGCAATATTCAATTTTTGAATTTCTAAAAGGGCAACAGACTCCAATTGATGTAAATCTTCTCTTGTCAAAGAATCAATGCGAAGTCATTCTCAATGACTATGCAGCGTATTGGGAAGCTTATGTATGTCATGTAAGTGTACCCGACCAGACAATATCTTGCGCTATCAGTAAACTGAGTCGATCACCAAGTAATCCTAATCATAATCATTGGTTGGCAATGAGAGAGTTTTGGGATACTTAGAATGACACTCACAACATGCTTTACATTACAACAGATCATCCAGCCGTTCTTGAAGGATATAGTGATGCCATGGATTACTGGTACACCTGAAACAAAATCCACAAGTGGATACGTTTTTACTATTGGTGGAGGAGGCAATATCTTGGAAAATCATCCAAAATAAACATGTATAGCTCCTCTACAATGGAGTCTGAATTCTTTGCTTTAGACAAGGCGCGAAGAAAGCTGAATGATCCGAATTTCTTGAAGAAACAATTACACTTCACATTATAAGGAAGAATAGAGGGATAAAGGTACCCGATTCCTTTTATTTAGCCCAAAAACGTTGGCCCCTATATGCCAAGACATTGTTATAGTCAAGCTGGTACTAGGAAGGCTGGAAGCATTAAATGTTATACGGCAAGTCTTCGTCACATAAGACGAAGACATACTCTGTGAGACAACTACTCTCTAGTGAATTATCACATTGACTTGAATCAAAAGATAATGTGTCGGATCCACTTACAAAAGGCCTAAATAGAGAGGGAGTTTGAGAAATTCATCGACGGCATGGGACTGGCCGAGAACAGTCAATCGTGAGTAACTCTACCTAGAAGACGGGCGATCCCAAGATCTAGTTCAAGGAGATAAAACAAAGTCATTTGTATGACGGTTATCAACATTGTCAAAGAAAACAAAATCTTATTATGGTTCCATTCTCATGATGAGACAATGTTTGTAACCAGGATAAAGACATAAGGCTTTTAATGATTTCGAAGTTTGATACAGGGAATATCAAATGGTGTATCTTGGGATAACACATTTAGAAATCATACTATGCAAGTGTGAAGTGTAGCCGCTTCAAAGGAGAAATCCGGTAAGACCAGTTCTTTAAACACTTACTATCCAAGATGTTTTTCTGCTGAAAGAACCCAACAATGAGAACTAAGAACATTTCAAGGGTTTGTCACGACCAAAACGGTCCGCAGACACTTACTCCTCCTATGTGAGCGAACCAACCAATCTAAACCTTAACATGTCAATTGTCTATCAATAGAAAGTAATGCGGAAGACTAACCGCAATTATGAACCAATTCAATAACTTCTAAAATTCAACTCTTTTAATTTATCCCCAAACTTGGAATTCATCACCACAGAACATCTACATCAAATTACTAAACTAAGAGTTATTCTAAAAGCTAAAATAACAAGCTAGTCCATGCCGTAACTTCAACATCAAGACCCGAGGAAGAAGATCCAGTCCAAGCTAGAAGCATTAGCTCACGCCTGATATCCGATAAGAATGACTGGCTAGAGTTCTGTGATCGAAGATTGACGACGCTTTGCTGCACCCACAAATAAACAGAGAAAACATAAAAAGTTGGGGGTCATTAACAAACCAAGTACTGAGTAGGTTCATCGGCCAACTCAAAATAGAAGCAATATATCTCAATAACATCATAAAATCAACTATATTCTTAACACAGAAACTAGGTGATAGCAACAAGTATAAACCTCATTTTAATATCACCGATCATATCTATGTAGACTCAACCTCCACACAATACCTTTTGGGGAACATGTTCTTTGATGAGTATATTAGCATCTTTCAAGATTCATTATCTATATTTCTCCTTGTGTCCGGTACGTGACACTCCGATCCCTCGTTATGTTTTTAATTCCTGTTGTTCGGTACGTGAACCCGATCCCCTACTACTTTTTTTTATTGTCGAACTGACACTCACTCCGACTCCCTAAATCTATGTTGGTCGTTCGGACATCCCGCTCCCCTAAATCTACGTGTCGGTTCGTGAGCACCCGATCCCCTACATCTACGTGTCGTTCGTGACACCCCGAGCCCCCTAAATCTACGTGTGCCGGTTCGTACACCCGATCCCCTAATCTACGTGGTCGGATTTCTGACCCCCGTCCCACTAATTCTAATTCTACGTGTCGGTTCGTGACACTCCGCCCCCTACTCTCATTCTATTAGTACATCAAGCCTTTCTTTTTATATCAAGGCATCATCATCTCATTCTTTAGTTCATCAAGCCTTCTTTTTATACCAGCATCACATTTAACAAGGATTAGGTTTTTTAAAATCAAGATTTGGGATCACATAGGTTCATCATGCTTGTTTCATCACAATCAAGATAATAAATCACATCATGCATACACACAATTAAGTCATTATGAAGACTTCATATACTAACCCAAACACATATCCTTCGCTATGAAGAGTTTTAACTCCAGTATGCATAAAAAACCCTAACCTAACCTCAACACCGAAAATTGTGAATCAACAAGCTAATCTTCCAAAGCTGTGTTCCTTCATTCTCCCTTGATCGATTCTCTCTCTCTCTTTCTCCTCTCCCTCTCTTTTTCTTTTTTTCTTATTCAAACCCTCTTTCTTTTACCACTAATAATCTCAATAAGTATAAAGATGGCACTAATAACCCACTAAATTAACTGTGTATACCCGCTTTTAACCCCCAGTAATTAGGCTATTAAAATAACCCCCCACTTTATAATTAAAGTTAGAAAATAGTCCAAAATGCCCCTTAAATACATTAACACGAAATTCGACCCACCTGGATTTGCCACCTGGACGGCCCAGTCGTGCCTGCGACGGCCCGTCCTACAAGTTCGTCGCAAGGTCAGAGACTCAATTTCCACCAAAGAGTCGTGACGAGGACCGTCACGCCTGTGACGGTCCCGTCCTGCCATTCCGTCGTGACTTCAGAGAGTCGCTCTCAGTACCCATTCTTCTAATTTCTAAGTGTTTTGGGAACGAACCCACCCCCACCCCCCACCCTCGACGTTCCGGCGTGGGGTCCTCGCCTCAGCCTCAGTTTTCCGAAATAAAAAATCTTGCCTCTCAAACACTAAACCGGTCGGTACAATAGATACTCAATTTAACCCATCTTCGTCCTCTAACGATCATGAGAAGTAAAACAAGAGGCAAAGAAATACCCTTAATCTGTAACATGTGTGGTTCTTTCTTGCCGATCTGCCTCTCTCCCAGTGGCTTCTTCTACACGCATCGATTCTTCCATGCACCTTGATGGATGCCATCTCCCTTGACCTCAACTTGCGAACTTCTCTATCTAAAATGCAACAGACCCTCCTCATAGACAAATTCTCATCAAGCAATCAAACTTATCCCAACGGATAATGTAGTTTCCATCCCCATGTTTCTTTTTCAACAACAGCGCCACATGAATACCGGATGTACTCCGGAGAGTGCTGGAGGCAAAGCAATTATAAAAGCCACCTCCCCTACTCGCTTCATAACTTCAAAATGGACCAATATACCTCGGACTAAGCTTACCCTCTTTTACAAACGCTCACACACCTTCATGGGTGACAACCTTCAGCACAACCTGTTCACATTCCTAACTCAATCCCTAACCTTCATCCTGCATACTCCTTTGCCTAGGGAAGCCGCTATACAGATTTTCTTGATGGATTCACCTTCTAACGAGTCCTCAAAGGTCATTACCCCAAGGTCTAACCTCTAATGCATCACACCAACCATGGGAACCTACATCTCCTACCATACATGCTTCAAATGGGGCATGTCATACTTGAGTAAGCTATTATTGGTATGAAAAACTCCGCTGGGTAAGAAGCTATCCCAAATTGCCACCAAATTCTATCACGTATGCACGAAGCATATCCGCCAACCTTGAATCGTTCTCGTCAACTGACCATCGGTCTGGGTGAATGCAGTACTAAGTCCACCTGTACCTAATTCCGCATGCAATGTTCTCCAAAACTTAGAATTTAACTGCGTACCTCTACTGATATGTGGCCAGTGGAACTCCATTGCGCTATCGAACAACTTCTGAGATGTAAAGTTGCTAACTTTCTCTGCATTTTAAGTCACCTAACCGGAATGAAATGAGCACTTAGTTTATCTGTCCACAAATCACCCAAATGGAGTCAACTTGCCCAATGTCTTTGAAGACCAACCACGACGTCCATTGCAATCTCCCATTCCCATTCCGGAAATGTCATTCTCTGAAGTGTTCCTCCGGTCCGTTGGTGTTCATAACTTAACTTGTTGACAGTTTGGACATTTATCAATAAAATCCACAATATCACGCTTCATTCTACTCCCGCCACCAAAGTGTTGCTTTAGTCACGGTACATCTTGGTTGCACCCGGATGTATCGAATACCTTGAACATGAGCCTCTGTAAGAATAGTGTGAATCAAATCATCGACGCAGGGTACCATACCCTTCCCTTAATCATAATCCTCAAAATACCTTCCTCATCGATTGTCGCTCTTTTAAGCCCTCTCCTTGCAACACTTTATATCGCGGATCCGGATCAGTTTTTCACTTAACTGCTTTCCTCCCTTAATCTTGTCAGGAGGAAGATCTTGCCTCCACACACCAAGCTAAAAAATTCCTCCCTTCCATTTAACTTCCTAATCTCATAAGGTCGTTAGTCCAGAATCTGAACTCTCTAGCCATGGGCCCGCCTCTAAGGCTTTGCAAGTGGCTAGATTCCTAGCTTTTCCCGCCTTCTACTTAAAGCATCCGCTATCAAACATTCGCCTTCCCCAGGATGATCAAAATAGTGGATGGTCGTGTCCTTTCATAGTTTCCATCCATCTCCTCTGTCTCAAGTCAAATCTTCTGAGTAAAGACCAATAATCTGTAAAGGCTTACGATGATCCGTATAGCCTCACACTTAACCCATAGAAATCGTGCCTCCATTGCTTTAATGCAAACACTACCAACACTACCGCGGCCATTCCAAATCATGAGTGTTGATCGTTACATTCATGCACTTTTAAGTGTCTTGAGGCATAACAAAGATCACATTCTCTCTTGCATTAGCAACTGCACCCCAAACCTAATAGGATGCATCATAATAGACAATGAAATTCTTACCTTCCACTGGCAAGGTGAGAAATTGGTGGCCGTAGTCAACAGAGTCTTTGAGCTTCGAAAGCTTCCTCACACTCATCCGACCTACCAATGGAGACATTTTGCTTAGTCAAGTGCCGTTAGTTGTGAAGCAATATAAGAAATCCCTTGACAAATCGGCGGTCGTACTAGCTACCCAACGAAGCTGCGCTTATTTCTGACACATTAGTAGGTTCCTTAGCACCATTTACCCAATGCTTCACCCGTTCTCAATCTTAGAAGATCCACCATGCACTCCATCCTTAAAACCACGTGCCCCAAGAAGTACACTGGCATCTAGCCAAATCACACGTAGAGAACTTGGCATAAAACTTTTTCTCCCGCAACATTATCCCAATACCATTCTCAATGCTCCTCAGTTCCTCTTAATCTTGGAGTATAATATCATATATCGTCATAAACATCACAAAGAATCCCGCATATGGCTTAAAAAAAAATCCCGTCATCAAGCTCATGAATCACAGGGCATTCGTTAGGCAAAGGACATTAAACCAAGAATTCATAATGCCCATACCTGGTTTCGAAGGCAGTCTTTGGGCAACATCTACTGCCGTTTTTCACAATTTGATATAGACCTGACCTCAAGTCAATCTAGAAAGACACAAGCCCCTTGTAACGGGTCGAACAAGAATCATCAATGCAGGAAGAGATAACCTGTTCTTAAATATTCCTTTATTTAGTTTCCGGTAATCTATGCACATCCGAAGACTCCCATCTTTCTTTTCAAACAAAACGTGAGCAACCCCAAGGGAATTCACTGGGTCTAATTGAGCCTTTGCGCACAACTCTTGAGTTAAGCCTTTAACCTCCCTTAACTCAGCGGGAGCCATTCATAAGGGGGTATAGAAATGGGGCGAGTACCCGGTTCAAGATCGATGTCAGAAGTCAATAACCTATCTGATGGCATAGCCATGAAGATCTGCAGAGGAACACATCCAAAACTCACGGACTATCGAAACGCGAACTCAATCGAAGATACTTGGGTAGTACATCCCTGAGATGTGCCAAGAACGCTAAACACCTTTACTAACCATTTCTTAGCACCGAAGAAAGGAGATGAAATACGCAAACCTGGATTGGAAGTGTAAGTCACCCTCCCACTACCGATCTGTCCCCAGGCTGGCTAACGTCAACCGTTTTAGAGCATTACATCGAAGACGCAAATTGCGGAGAAAGCCAAAGTCATACCCAGAATTACATCCAACTCAAAACCAGTTCTAAGATAACCAAATCTACAAAAGGTTGCTCCCCACACAAGTTTCCCCAAACAGACCTTATACCTTTTTCAACAACTACCATATGACTCCACACCACCGGAGTAGAAACAACGAATAGGCATATCAAGTAATTTACAATGTAATTTAGAACCATTAGCCAATGAGGCAGATACTAAGAAAATGTGATCCAGGAATCCACAATACCGAAGCCATGCAATCACAAACAAGAAGATGACCTTTGATGACATGCATCAGATGCCTCTCCGCCTCAGATCCGCCCGGGAAGCGTAACCATGGGCCCCATTACTTGTCTGTTAGTTGCCCCTACCCATAATTTGTGGTTGTAGTGGCTCCAGTGTTGCCCATCACGCGGCCGTTTTTGGTGACCACCATTACCTCGGCACCACGCCCCCCGGAATAAAACGGCCCTCTAACATGACCCCTCTGCCTCTAACTATTGGGGGTCCTATAACTCTGTTTTGACAATTCCTTCTAATATGTCCAGTCTCGCTCCCCACATCCATAACACTCTCTGGTTCAGCCATGGTCTCTCAAGAAGTGTTTTGACCAGTCTGAGGTGGACCCCCACTACAGTCGTATTGAAGACTGAATTGGTCGACTTAGTAACGCTCCTGAACCCTGTCCTCTGTAGTAAGAACCATTATAACTCACCTCCCTTACGAAACCCTTTTAGATGTCCGGTGTCATTGTGAAGTCATCTGGCTTCACTCCCTCTACTCTATCACGAAGTCTACCACTCTTGAAAAGATTTCGCTGGCCGCTACCTGTAGGCTGAAATCCACTTGATCTCAACCCCTTCTACAAAACGCGAACCGCGTCTTTTTTTTGTTGTTTTTTTTTTTTTTTTTTTTTGTGGACTGAAACATAGTTGGGTGTCATACTTGATCATTCCTGCGAAACTTAGCTCATATGGCCGTTAAACCGACATCCTAAACCCCTTGCTCTAGCTTAAGAACTCATCCCTTTTCCTATCCCTCAAGATTCCGGGGATATACTCTCCAAAACAAGCTAGAAATGAGGCCCAATTCATGGTGGTCCTCTGTTGGTTTTGACCTCAACATGGTGACCGCCACCCACTTTTGGCGTTCCCCTTGAAACTGGTAACCTCACGAACTCACACCAACCGTTCTATACTATCCCTACTGTGTAGTAAGCTCATTACAGTCAACAGAAAATCGTAGCATCACCTCAGATTCTCAACCCTGAAGACACGGGGGTTTCAATTTCCACGAACTTACTGAACAAGTTCATAACTGAATCATTTTGTCATTTAGGCCAGTAGTAGAGCGTGGAAACGTGACTATATCCAATGAGGCATCCATACGAGGGAGCCATATGTGGCTGGCAGGTTGTACCTCTGAACCTAACCGGAGGTAATTGGTGCAGAAAACACTGGAGGTGCCTGACCCTGATCCGACAACCCCCTAAGATAGCGAGACCTGATTGATCATTTCTGGGGTAGTTGTGTGGCAATCCTCATTCCTGGCACTTGTTCATTCTCCCCTCCTCCCCTTCTCTTACTACTATCCTTCCTCATCGGTGGAGGAGTCACCGCCCTACTTCTATATTGCTAGGTGCTTGCCTCTTCCCTAAGGACGTCCGCCACGACCTCATACCACGACCACGAGCCTCTATGCCGTTGCTCTTCCTCGAGCCACCGCCCCAGTGGCTGGCCAGTTATATCATTCCTTGTCTGGTGTTGTGTGGCCGGAGTTCGTTGCTCTATTCTAACCATCTGCTAAAGAGAGTGAAGATGGTCTAGCCAATTTGTATCACCTAGATACCAATTGTTATCCAAGTACTCTCACGAAAGAAAGAAAGAAAGAAGGAAATTTTCCTAAGTCATTATAGCCTCTAGAAGAAAAGTAAAGGCGTCCCCATACGTTCTTTAAGACTCGACTAGCCCTGTTCTTGGTGTGCTGAGACCAACGAACCTAATGCTCTGATACAAGTTTGTCATTCGACCTCGACCCAAAACTTTCCTCGACTGGCCCCCACACTTAAACCCTCCTATGTGAGCGAACCAACCAATCTAAACCTTAACATTTCAATGTACTATCATCGAAAGTTCATGGAATACTTAAACCATTAATGAAAGCAATTCAATAACTTCTAAAATTCCACATCTTTATATCCCCAAAATCTGGAAGTCATCACCCAAACTCCTATGATCAAATTACTAAACAGGAGATTCTAAAATCTAAATAACAAAAGCTATCCATGCCCGGAACTTCAGCATCAAGACCGAGAAAGAGATCCATCCAAGCTAGAAGCATTACCACCTGATATCCGGAGTATGAAGACTGGCTGAGTTAACTTTGAGTCGAAGAGACGTCAACGTTTTGCTGCACTCCCAAATAACAAGAAAAAACATAAAAGTAGTGGGTCAGTACAAACACAAGTACTGAGTATGTATCAATCGCCAACGCAAATAGAAACCATATTTCGCAGATAACATCAATAAAATCAACTATTTTCCTTACAGGTGATAACAACAAGTATAAACAGCATTTATAATAGCACCGATCATATCTATGAGGACTCAAGCCTCCACACCATACTCTTTTGGAACATGTTGCTTTAGATTGAGTATATTAGTTTCTTTCATCTCTTTCAAGATTCATTATCTATATTTCTCTTGAGTCGGTAACGTGAAAAAAAAACACTCCGATCCCTCTTTAGTCCTTATTCCTCTTGTGTCGTTACGTAACACTCCCATCCCCACTACTATGTGTCCGGCACGTGACACTCCGATCCCCTAAATCTACGTGTCGTTCTGACACCCGATCCCCTACATCTACGTGTCGGTTCGTGACATCTCCCCAGCCCCTACATCTACGTGTCGGTTCGTGACAACCGAATCCCCTACATCTACGTGTGATTCGTGACAACGCCAACCCATCCCTAAATCTACGTGTCGGTTCGGGAACACGACCCGTCCACAATTCTACGTGCGTTTCGTGACACCCACCCCCCTAATCTCTTTCTATTAGTAAAATCAGCCTTCTTTTATATAAGGCATCATCATAGCATACTTTAGTTATCAAGCCTTTCTTTTATAACCAAGGCATCATCATTTAACAAGATATTAGTTTTTTATCAAGATTTGGGATTCAATAAAGAGCTTCTTCAATCTGTTTCATCAACATCACAATCATATAATATAAAATCACATCATGCATCACACAAGTAAGCATATAGAAGACTTCATAAACTCCCACACAATCTTTCTCTATTAAGAGTGTACTACGGGTAGCATAAAAACCATAACCACCGTCCATCGAAGAATTGTGATCAACAGCTTCTTCCAAAGCTGAGTTTCCTTCCTTCTCCCGTGATCGATTCTCTCTCTCCCTCTCTTATTTTCTTTTTCTTATCAAACCCTCTTTCTTTGACCCTATAAATATCTTATAATTAAGTATAAAAGCTGCAACTAATAACCCACTCTAATTAACTTCAGGTTACCTTTCTTTTAACCCCCAAGTAATTAGGCTTATTAAATTAACTCGCCCACTTTATACATTAAAGTAGAAAATAGTCCAAAACGCCCCTTAAATAAGAAATTAACAGAATCCGACCAGCCTGGATTGCGCAGGCTGTGACTCCACGTCGTGGCCTTGGCGACGGTCCGTCCGAGTCGTCGCAAGGTTCAGATACTCAATTTCCACAAAGAGTCTGTGACGTCCGTCGACGCCTGTGACGGTCCGTCCTCCATTCCGTCGTACGTTCAGAATTCGCTCTCATGTACCACATTTTCTAATTTCTAAGTGTTTTGGAACGAGACCTCACCCCTCGACGTCCGTTCGTGGTTCCGTCGCCTCAGCCATTTTCCAGAAATAAAAAATCTGCTGTCTCAAAACAACTAAACAGGTCTTTACAACGGTTGATTGTGTGACATAATTGTCTAGACACATATCAAAGCTCGCGGTTCAAAGATATCAAATCACGATTGGGACCCTAGTATTCCGAATATCATGTTCAACTACGGAAATTTAAGGAAACCTACTTATCCAGATGCGATTAACCTTTTACCTACAAGACACACAGTTTTTTCATGCTATTTTTTAAAACATAGCTTCCCCATTCTGTGGGGATTGTTGTTTTATCAGTGTGATGGGAAAAGAAAAGAGAGAAATATCAAAGTGAGGGAACTACTTTGGAGGAAAAATGAAAAGTCATTTGCAAGTGCCAATGACAAGTCATTTCTTGGATTTGGATTTTGGCAATGATATATTGATAAATTTTTTGAACAACTTTGTTTAATCATTTTTTTTAAATCAATTCAATAAATGCCTGTTAATATACCTCTTCTAAATTTGCGGTAACGTAAAGCCTTCCAAAAAAGTTTTTACTGTCCCCGAAAAGTCTTTCGTTCCAAAAAGTAGTTATTTTCTAACCAAAAAAACAAACAATTTTTTGAAAGGTTGTTTTATTTTTTCCAAAAGCCACAACTTCTGGATAAATGGTTCTGAACAATTTCACTGAACAGACATGTTCCTCCTTGCGAAAATCGGCTATAACATGAAGTCATTTTTGATTTTCAAACACTGAAAATTTTGCTTTCTCGCATTTATTTTTTCTCCTCAAATAAAATCAAGTGTCGATCACTGAGTCTGTGTGACTTGTTGCTGTTCTTCCGTTCGTTGAAGTTAAGAAGTTGAGGTACCAGCTCTTTCTTTAACACGTTTTAATCCGTTTTATCTTGGGAGATAAACGCATAAACCCTTGGTACTACAGTTAGGGGATTCAATTTCTTAGTACACACAGTATTTTCTGTTGACTCGATTACTTCTTTATTTTAAATGTTTTTGGCTTCACTTGTTTTCTGTTTCTTCTGTTCATTACTTATAAATAAAAGTTATTGTACGAATAACAAAACGTTCAATCAAAAATGATTAAGGATATTCACGTTTTTACTAAAATATAATTAGATATGGAGATGTAAAGAAAAGAGACAAACATACTACTCAACTTTGATATCTATGTATTATTAGTTATATTATCCTGAACTATGACACATCAATATCAATATTTTTGAGCTCAATCTGCACGAGTTAAGGATGAATTAGGGTATTCTTTCGATTATGGTTTATTAGGGCGATAAATAAGTGGATTAGGTCATTTACCTTGATAGATGAAGATGACAACGATGTTAAACTAAAAAAAGTCTTCATCTAATTTGATTCAAACGATGTTGAACTAAAAAAGTCTTCATCTAATTTGATTCATGGTGCTAGTGAAATTTTTGAATACCCAAATGAACATGACTCAGCTTAACATTGTTTTGCTATGTTTGATTCGAAGAGAGAAGAACCTCTAAAGCTCCATGTACGACCATTCTTGATCTATTATGAGGAACATTTGGCTCCAACAATTTATTTCCTCTTTTTTGTCTTGATCGTTTCAGCTTGTTGTTGATGTTTTTTGATTTTGGGTTAGAGTCACTTTTTGATCCAAGTCTTTTATGTTTGAAGCCTCTTTTTATTCAATAAACGGGCCTTTTTCATATTTAGTAAAATATTTATAAATTTATGTACGTTTTTTGCATGTCTATTTTGTGTCAATCAATAAAATTATTTAGAATTAAAAAAAATAATTATTTAACAAATAGCAGCTGACACTAAAATAAATATTATCTATGTAAATACAAATTATTTCTGAAGGCTAATTTATTTTTCAAAGACAATGAACATATTTGAATCCATTTACTTATTTATTTTGATTACAACAATTATGTAAGATTTATATAAGATAGTCTTTAAATGTTTAGAATTTTAAATATAATACAATATAAGGAAAGTTTTTGAGAAGTAAAATTTTAATCAATTTTACCGTACTAATATAAGAGGTATTTTACATATTACATACAAGTACATATTTAATATCTGTAACTTTAATTAATTTCAAGGTCCCCAATAAAAAAGATAATAATTAAATGACAATTATTTTAGAAAATAGTATATATCAGTATCACGTATTTAAAGTGTTTTAATAAAAGGTAAAAAATTAAATCAAATATTACTAAGGGTATTCATGCTTTTAAAAAATAATATGTTAAATCTGAGGCATAAAAATGAACACACAAACCACTCACTTTAATAATCCAATGTATCGCTTATATATCTTTGATGCAATACTATCAGTTCTCTTGAGCCTAATCTGCACGAGTTAAGAATAAATTAGGTTATTATTTTGATTAAGGTTGATATAGGTGATGAACAATGAGATAAGATCATTTACCTAAATAGATGAAGATGACAACAATATTAAACTAAAAAAGTCATCAACGAGTTAGCAACACGGTGCTCGTGAGACTTTTTAACACCCAAATAGATACACTCAAGCCTAATGTAGTTCTATCATGTTTGATGGGAAGAGAGGAGGACCTCTAGAAATGACAAAGGAAAGCTTCTCAATGTGGATTCTTACCTGTTATACATGTGATTAAAAAGTTAACCCCAGTCTGCCATGATTTATATTATGTATCAATATTGTATGACTAAGCTATAACTTTATATATTTAAATATATAATTATATATAAAAAAATCCGTATATGCCCATATTTATTATACAATAGATACTTATTAAACATTGTTTCTTTTGTTAATTTCATTTAATAAGTCTTTCTTAGTCATTTTTGCATTTATTTCATTCATGCATTACATGAAATGAATGTTACATGGGTAAGGAATTTTGACCCAATAAACTTTTTGCCTAATTACTTTTAGAAAATCTATTTAATTTGAGCAATATTTATAGTTTATTAATTTTTTCGATGGTTTGAAATAATTATATATCGTCTCATTAATTAATAATTTTATATCAGATACACCTCGATACATATATATTTAGAGATAATTGTATAGGATGACAAATTAATAATATAAAATAAATATAGTAGCTACCATTTGATTTATTTGTATTCCATAGCAAACTGTTTGTCAGTCCCTCTCTCCCTCATATTCTCGCTTCCACTCTCCTCCTCTCGTTCCGTTCGCTCATTCGCTCGTATCTCCCATTTTATACAATAGAATTGTATAAATTTGGAAATTTCCTCATCGTATAAAAGCTGAGAGAATTATATATACATAATGCAAAGATATAGATATATCCTCTCATCTTATACACTATAATTATACAAAAAAGTACTTCCCTCCTGCGCAATTCCTCTTTTGTCTTTTTCTCTTTCTTGTTTTTATACAAATTCAAATTGTATATAATTTCTTCTCTTTCTCATTTAAATACAATTTCGGTTCAATTGTATATTCCCTACCCAAGCCAAGTCCTCTTGTTTCTTTCTCCCCTTTCTCTCGTTTTATACAAAGTCAAAGTGTATATCACTGTCTAACCCTTATATTATACAGTTTCGTTATATACTTCGTCTTATACAATTCTCTGCCAAGTCCTCTGTCTCTTTCTTTTGTATACACTTCGTTTGATACATTCCGCCTTCAATTGTATATGTTATAGAGCGAGTTTACATATATATGTTTGCTATAGATGCAATTATGCATACTTTGCTATAACATCCAAATATAAATTTTATGTTTGCTATATGTGAAAGTTAACCATATATTTATTACTACACTAAAAATAGGGAGAGAGGTGAGGAAGAGACGAAGAAATGCAAGTGAGATCTACAGATACATGGGAATCGCACAAGAGAAATGTATATGTAATACCAGATACATGGAGAGAGACAACGAGAGAGGATAATGGCAAGCGAGAGATCAAATGCACCAAATTACACATTATTTTGACCATATGTATTCAACATGTATGTATCTAAACACGCCAAATACATATATTTAATGTCTAAAATCTAATAAAATTCATAGTGTTGCAAATTGGCGTGAATCTAAATATTGAAGGGAAAATTGTAAAAAGCAAACTATTAATTCAAATAAATTCTATAATCACAATTTGATTTAATTATAACCCTAGAAAACTGTTGTTTTATCGTCTCTACTCTTGTTTCTCACCAGTTCCCTCCCCTCTCTTACGTTTATGCAAACAGAAATATGTAATAGTTATAATGGTGCAATTATACAAACTGTAACTATAACATGCAAATATGATCTTTATATCTGCTAAATTTAAAATTACAAAAATAACACCCCATACACATTTAAGAGGATACATATCAAGTTATAAACATACTTTTTAAAAATAAACACTTATAAGCAGATTATTATCGAGTTATAGCATATCAATTAAAAATTTTAAAGAAAAATACATTATAAGTAAATTATTTAAATAATAATAATTAATATGTTTAAAATATTACTTTTATTTTTTCAGTTACGCTTTTATTATAACACAAATTCTTCAATTTTTAACTGCTAATTCTACCAGTTACCTTTTAGCAATAACAATTTTTAAAATAAATATAAATTATTAGTTATCTAATTTCACTTTATAGTTACCTTTTTCTTAAAACAAAAACTAAAATAATAGGGATTTGATTTTTATTAAATCCTACTTTAAATACCGTTCCCATAACTACCCATACCCATCTCACACCCAATACACGACACTTCCCCATACACGTCATCTTCCCAACAAACACCGCTAATCTCCACTCCCCCAATTCGCTGTCTGATCACCATTGCTATCATCCTTCATAATCATCCAAACCCCTCAACCATCTCTCTTCCATCACGCTGATCTCCTCCTCAATAAAGCCCAAGTTATTTTAAAAAAGATCAATTCAAATTAAAAATTAAAAGGTAGTTTTTTAAACACGCCTCACTCATTCTCGTTTCATCAGTTTGTCGATTTTTTTTTTAAAATTACCCTATTTTAATTTGTTAACAAAATATTATATTTTAATTTAGTTACCTCTATTTTTAGGATTTATACTACAGACTATTTCCGTAAATTCGAAATTATAAAATTACAAACACAAACAAAAAAAAAAAAAACAAATTTTTTAACTGTCTTGTTTTTCTTTTTTTTTTTTTGCAAATCTATTTCTTTTAATTTTTTAACTTTTAATTCTACCAACCATCGTACAACTTATTATACCTTTCAAAAAGATATACCATAACTCGAATTACTTTGAAAAGCTAGCTCATAACATTAAAAAACATAAATTCATATTTCAATATTTCATAACCATTAAAAATACATTTCCAATTACCACATGTCATATCTAATTTTTTCACAAACAGAATATCTACAACAATAAATAAGAAATGTCATACACATCTTGAAAATATTTCATACAGATTTACCTTTTTACCAACAGTAACATATATCAAACTATACTAAATAATTTACATTAATACATAATTTTATTCCAACAAATATCTACAAAAAATACATCAAATTCATGCAACATATTGAAAACATTTCATACAAAATTTACCTTCGTTTATCAAACATTAACCTTAGTCAAAATATACTAAATACTACCATGAGACACTAATTCCATACATTCATACACAATTATTAAAAAAAATAATCCTGTCCACACATAGAAATTGCTATTAACAACAAAACTTCGTGACTTTAAAAAAATAACAATCGGAATTCAATTTTAACTATAACTTAAATATATATAGTTACGTGGCTTTTTTTGAAATATGGGTTTATACTAAAAAACTATTTGCTACAAAACACGCAATATTATATAAATTGATAAAAACAACAAGACACAACCCAACAAAATTGTAACGACTTGTTTAGTCGTTGTGCATTAGAGTTTTATTTCTATTATAACGAGTCTGGGTCGACGGATCCCAACGACGGACCGTCATTGGGGGCGACTGACCGTCGAGGTGTTCTGTTCCAAAACACTTAGATCCTGAAAAATTTGAAGTACTAATCGACTCTCCTGCACGTCACGACGGAATGGACAGGACGGACCTTCGTTGGCAACACGGACCGCACAAACCTTCCACAAATTAACTCTCTGAACTTTGTGACGGCATGCAGTACGGACCGTCACCAGGCGCGTAACCCTGGCTGGTCGATTTCTGTTAAAAGTTTTTAGGAGCGTTGGCTATTCTCGCTTATAAATTACAGTTAGTGGATTAATTTAATAATTCAATTACGTGGGGGTTAAAGGAGAGACCTTGACATAAAAAGTGGGTTATGTTTTATCATCTTATACTTAATTATAATGCAACATAGGGTAAGCAAAAAGGTTTAATAAGAAAAATAGAAAGAAGAAGGGACGAACGATCGCGAGAAGAGAGAGAACGAAGAGGAAAGTAAAGACCTTGAGGAGTAGCTTGCTTGATGCTTGATCACGATTCTTCGGTGGAGCTAGGTTATGGTTTATGCTATTTCATAGTAAACTCTAATAAGCGAATGATAATGTATTGGGTAGTTTGTAAAAGTCTTCTATATGTCCTTATTGTATGGTCTTCTCACTGATGTGATTATGAAATTGTAATGGGTTTGGAAAGATGGGTTAATGGATCGGGTTTCCCACATTCCGACACCAGATATATTAGTGGATCGTGTGTTACTTCCGACCCCGATAGTAGTAAGTGGATCGGTGTCAACGTTTCCGACACTATTATAGAGTAGAGGAATTCGAGTGTCACTGTTCCGTACACCCAGGATCTTAGATAGACATGATCGTAGTTGTCATCTTTCCGACACGCATGATAATAAAAAGAATAATCTGAATCATGTTAAGATCCAGATTTAAAAACCTCTTTCCCAATATATGGTTTGGAGGCATAAGTCCTCAATAGTTGTGCTTGGGTGGTGGCAATGTTTATGGTACTTTGTTTTGTTATCTGTTGAGTATGGTAGTCCCCGATTTTATGTTATTATCTGATATATATGCTTCTATTCTGAGTGGCCGATGATACCTACTCATTACTTGTGTTTTGTACTGACCCCTAACTGTATTGTTTTTCTTTGTTATTTGTGGAGTGCAGCAAACGTGCCATCCCAACTTCGACCTCAACCAGCAACTCTAGCCAGCTTTCAGCATAAATTAGATTTCATGGTGAGCGAATTGTTCTAGCTCGTACTGGATTCCTTTCCTTCGCGTCTTGTTTCTTTAGACAAAAGTTCAGACGCTTGACCATCTCTTTTACTTATTTTAGGTTTCTTAATCCCTCTTAGATTAGTAATTTGAGATAGATGTTCTTGTGATGATGACTTGCCAGGTTGTTGGTGATAATTGATAACTTGATAAGTTATTTAATAAAAATTGATTTCGTTAATGAGTTTTAAGTCTTCCGCAGTATATTATGTTTATATGGTTGAATGTTGGCTTGGATTGGCTTTGGTTTCGCTCACAGTAGTAGGTTAAGTAAGTGTGGGTGCCACTCGCGGGCTCGTTTTTGGTCGTGAACAACTTGGTATCATAGCAATTAGGTTCGTTGATCTCATCACACAGAAGTTGAGTCTAGTAAGAGTCTTGAGGAACGAGTAGGGGGGCGCCTTTACTTTTCTTTGAGAGGCTATAGGACTTTAGGAAAAAATTTCCATTCCTTCTTCTTTCGTGCTCATTACTTGGATCCAATTGGTATCTAGGTGATACAATTGGTATCTGACCCATCTTCACTCATTCCAGATGGTTAGAACTAGAGCAACAACTGCGCCAACACCAACACCGTAAAGACAAGATCGTCTGAGCCGCCACTGGGGCTGTAAGCTCGAAGGGAGCCTTGACAAGAGGCCGTGGTAGAGGTCGCGGGAGACGGTGTCTAGAGAAGAGGGACAAGCCCTGGCCCATCAATACGAGCGGTGACTCCTCCACCGACTGGGAAGTAGTAAGAGAGGGTGAGGAATGGAGAATGAGCAGGCAAGATGAGGAATTTATTAACCACCCCAACCTACCCCAGAGATGATTAATCACGTTCTTGCTTATATCTTAGTGGGTTATCTAATCAGGGCCAGACACCTCCAGTGTTTTTCTCCTGCAAACCAGCACCGTATTTTCCCCGGGAGTACAACAGCAAGCTACTGTGGCTCCCCGCATGGATGCCTCTTGAAAATAGGCACTTTTCCTCGATTTGACTACAATGGCCTATAATGACAAGTGATCAGCACACTACACCCATAAGTTCTGAAAATTGAAACCTCCAGTCTTCAAGGGTGCTGAATTCTGAGGGATTCCTATGATTTTCCTGCGATTGTCATGAACTACTACATCAAGATGGGCATAGTAGACCGATTTGGCGTCGAATTTGTGACCTATCAATTTCAGGGGTAACGCCAAAATGTGGTGGCGACGTTGTTGAATGTCAACCACACAGGCACCCAACCTTGACTTGGGCATCAATTCTCTGCTTGTTTATGGGAGAAGTATATACCTTATACTTTGAGGGATAGAGGAGATAATGAGTTCCTGAGCCTAGAGCAAGGCCAGGATGTCGGCTACTGCGTATGAGGCTAATTTCGTGCAATTATCTAGGTATGCCACCCAGTTTTGCTTCAGTCCACAAGAAGAGGATTTGCCGTTTTAACAAGGGATTGAGGTCATATTTGCAGATTCCCAGCCTTACAAGGTATCTACTAACTGCAAAGCAAAATCCTTTCAGGAATTGTAGACCTTTGTGATGAGGTGAGAGAGTGAAGCCAGATGACTTTCACCATGGGCACATCACTAATAAGTTTCGTAAGGGCGGTGAGTTTTATGGTTCTTACTCAAGAGGGCAAGAGTTCAGGAGGTTTCCGCCCGACCTATTCAGTCTTCACTACATGCTGTAGCTGGGGGTCCACGCAATAACCGGTCAACACTTATCTGAGTTTGGAGGTTATCCCCAGACCTCCGTCGTTCTACATAGACTATGCGAACCCATAGAGTGTTATGTGATGTGGGGAAATTGGCCATATTAGAGATATTGTCAAAACAGAGTTACAGAACCCCCCAATAATCCGAGTATAGGTGGTCAGGAAGAGGCCGCATTCCTGGAGGACGTGGTGGTCAGGTAAGGGTGGTCACCAAACCAACCAGGGTGTGCCGGCAAGCCTGAGCACTTCAGGCCAACATGTAGGGCAACGGTCAGACAGGTGATAGGGCCCATTGTTACGCTTTCCCTGGCGGATCCGGAAGCGGAGACATCTGATGCTGTTATCACAGTAATATTTTGGTTTGTGATTGCATTGCTTCTGTATTATTTTGATCCTGGCTCCACATTTTCATATGTATCTTCCTCATTTGCTACTACTGGCCTTATTTACATTGTGAATTTGCTGTGACAATGCCTGTTTGTGTTTTCTACTTCGGAGGGTGAGTCTGTGATAGTTGAAAGTGTATATAGTCTTGTCTGGTGTCTTTGTGGGGATCAATACTCATGTACGACTTGGTTATCTTAGAAATGGTTTTGATTGTTTTCGATGTTTCTGGGTATGACTTGGCTTTCCTTCTCCGAATTTTGCAATCCTTCGATTGTAATCGCTAAAAAGGAACATTGGCCAGCCTTGGGAAAATCCGTTAGTGGGGAGGGTGACTACCTTCCATCCAGTTCGTATCATCTCCTTTCTCGTGCTAAGAGAATGGTTAGTAAAAGGTGTTTAGCCTTTCTTGGCACACCTTAGGGACATTCCTCCCAGTACCTTCAATTGAGTCGTTTTCCGCTATCCATGATTTTTCTGTAAGTGTTGTCCTGCAGCCTTCCTGGTATGGCCACCAGATAGAGATGATTGACCTTTTGCTTGATCTGGAGGTCCGTGTACTCGCTCCCATTTCATACCCCTTTATAGGAGGCTTCCCGCTGAGTTAAGAGAGTTAAAGGCCGCAACTCAAGAGTTTTTAGGGAAATGCTTTATTGATGACCAAGTGCATCCCCTTGGGGTCTCCTGTTTTGTTTGTGAAGGAAGTCAATGGAAGTTTTTCGGATGTGTATTGACGTACAAGACAACTGATAAGGGTAACTGTTAAGAACAAGTATCCTCTGTCCTCGCATCTATGATTTGTTCGATCATTACACAGGTCTTGTACCTTCTCAAAAATCGATTTGAGGTCATGGTTCTCAGCATTGAAAATCGTGCAACGGACTGCGCCAAGACTGCTTTTTTGGACCGGTTATGGGCGCCATTATGAGTTCTTAGTAATGTCCTTTGGGCTTACGAATGCCCCTGCTACTCTTTCATGAGCTTGATGAATGTGATTTTTAAGGCCATACCTGGATCTCTTTGTCATTGTATTCATTGATGATATACTGGTATACTTCACAAACAAGAAAGAACATGAGGAGCACTTGAGAATGGGTATTGAAATTTGAGGGAGAAAAAACTTTATTGCCAAATTCTCTAATGTGGGGAGTTTTGCTAGATTCAGTGTCCTTCTTGGGCATTGGTTTCTAAGGATGGATGATGGAGGGGTGGATCCTTCCAAGATTGAAACAGTGAAGATGGGTAAGACCTACTAATGTTACAGAGTAAGGATCTTGTTGGTTTAGCTAGCTACTATACCGTCGATTTGTCAGGGATTTTCTTCCGTTGCTTCCCGACTGACAAATTTGACAACAGAAGTGTTCCATTTGTTTATGGTCGGCCGCAATGTGAAGAAAGTTTTCACAACTCAAAGACCTTGTTGACTACTTACTGCAACCCATTCTTACCCGGCCCAGTGGAATGTAAGAATTTCATGTTTTAGTGTGATGCCACCCTATTCTGTTTGGGTGCAGTGCTATGCAAGAGAGAATGTAATTGCTTATGCTCGAGGCATTAAAGGGCATGAAACGTAATTATCCGACCGCACGATTTGGATTTGGCTGCCAAGTAGTGTTTGCCATAAAGCAATTGAGACTTATCTATATGGGGTAAATGTGAGTCTCTACGGATCATCGTAGTTTTACATATGTCTTTAACCGAAAGATTTGAATTTGCTACAGCTGGAGATGGTGGAAACTACTGAGGCTGACTATGAATCACTATCTTGTATCATCCGGAAAAGCTAGATGTTTAGCAATGCTTTAATTAGAAAAACAAAAAAAAAAAAAAGTAGAAAGGCAGGAGCATGGGAAGTCTATCCATTTGCAGGTTTCTAGCCGCCCCTAGTGGCTAGAGAGGTTCAGACTTTGGCCTAATGACTGTTATAGGCTAGCATTAAGTAAGAAGTGAGGACTTGGGCCTTGGTGAGGCAAGATCTTCCTTTCTTATAAATAAAGGAAAACATTTCCCGTGAAGAAACTGAGCCGGATCCGAGCTAAGGTGTCTCGAGGAGAGGCGAAAGAAGCAAAAATCGATGAGGAAGGTGTGTTGAGAATTAAGGGAAGGGTATGTGTACCCGTGTCGCTGATTTTGATTCACACTATTCTTCCAGAGGCTCAGAGTTCAAGGTATTCTATACATCCTGGTGCAACCAAGATGTATCGGATCTTAGGCAAAACATTTTTGGTGGAGTAGGATGAAGCGTGACATTTTTGATTTTGTTGCTCAATGCCCGGAATTATTCATCAGTAAATTATGAACACCAGAGGCCTGGAAGGGACCCTTCAGAGAATGCCATTCCGACTGGAGTGGGAGAGAATTCAATGGTACCTTTCGTTTTGGTCCTTCCAAAGACATGGGGTAGTATACTTCCATTTGGGTAATTGTTGACAATTAACTACGTCCTGCTCATTTCATCCCGGTCAAGTGATTATAATTCACATCAGTTATGCCAAACTTTACATCTCAAAATTGTTTCGAGTGCATGGATTTCCACTTTCCATTATCTCAGATAGAGGTAACGCGATTTACTTCTTCTAAGTTTTGGAAAAATTGGCATCTGATTAGTAATAGTTGGATATTAGTACCCCAATCGCATTCACCCCTCAGACCGATTGTCAGTCTGAGCGAAACGATTCATATTGAATATATGCTCGTGCATGTTGATAGATTTGGTGGTCATTGGATAACTCTTACCTTAGCAGATTTCTCATACAATAATAGCTATCACTAAAGTATTGATCCTGGCCCATTCGACAGCATTGTCTGGAAAGATATAGGTCTCCATTGGTTTGTTTATGCATTCGAGTGATGCCTGGGTAAACTGATCGTACTTGAGGGAATCATTACAGAAAGTGGAAATTCATTCAGAAAGCTTTTAGCGCGCAAAGTAGGCAAAGGAATTCTGCAGATCGAAAGGTTAGAGACTTGGAGTTCATGGAGGGAGAACACGTCTTGCTGAAGGTTTCCCCATTAAAGGGGTGATGAGGTTTGGTAAAAGGTAAGCTAAGCCCCAAGGTATATTGGAACCTATTTGAGTAACTTAAAGAGTAGGAGAGGTATCTTATGAATTGAGCCTAACTCCAGGACTGTCAGGGGTGCACCCGGTATTTCATGTTCTATGCTTAAAGATACCATGGGGATGGAAACTACCTGATTCGTTCGGTTCTGTTTCTCTTGATGAAATTTGTCTTATGAGGATGAGCCTGTTCCATTCTGCGATAGAGAAAGCCGCAAGTTGAGATCAGAGAATTTCATCCATCAAAGTTTAATGGAAGAATCGACCATTGAAGAGTCCCCTTTGGAGAAAGGATGCTGATATGCAGAAAAATACCCGTCCACCTGTTTACATTCAGGTTACTCCTTTTCACCCTTCTTGTTTCTTCTTGTGATCGTTCGAGGACAAACATTGGGTAATAGTAAGCTATGTAACGACCTGTTTAGTCGTTTTGAGCATTAGAGTTTTATTTCTGGTATAATTGTCTGGTCTACGGATCCCCCGACGATCGTCCAAGGGCGGCGAGGACCGTCGAGGGTGGTCCGTTCAAAACACTTAGATCCTGAAAATTTGAGGTATAAATCGACTCTCTTAACGTCAACGAACGGAATGGCAGGACTGGACCTTCGTTGGCACGACTGACCGTCACAAATCCTTTCCACAGAATTAACTCTCTGAACTTTGTACGGGCCTGCAGAAATGGACCGTCACAGTCGTGCGGACCGGCTCAGGCTGCGTAACCCTGGCTGGGTCGGATTTCTGTTAAAAGTTTTTAATGGGCGTTTTGGGACTAATTCATGTTATAATTCTAAAGTTAGTGGATTAATGTTATAATTCAATTAACGTGGGGGTTAAATGAGATACCTTGAAAATAAAAAGTGGGTTATTTTTTATCACTTTTAATACTTAATAATCTGACAATAGGGTAAAAGTAAAAAGGGTTTTGAATAAGAAAAATGAAAAATAGAGTGACTAACGAGCGAGAGAAGAGAGAGAACGAGAGGAAAGTAAAAGACCTTAGGAGTAAGCTGCTGCTTGTATCACATTCTTCGGTGAGGCGTAGTTTAATGGTTTATTGCTATTTCATAGTAAACTCTTAATAGCAACATGGATAGTATGGTTAGTAATTGTACGTCTTTTATTATGCTTAATTGTATGCTTTCATATGATGTGTTAATAAAATTGTACTTTGGTTGGCAATATGATGTTAATGGAGCGGGTTTCACGTTCCGACACCAGGATAGTAGTAGTGGATTCGGGTGTTTACGTTCCGACACAAGGATAGTAGTAGTTGGATCGGGTGTCACGTTTTCGACACTAGTATAGTAGTAGAGGAATCGAGTGTCACGTTCCGACACCATGATGATAGATGAGCAGAGTGTCGTTCCGACAAGCCAGTATAGTAAAAAAAATGAATCTTGAAATCATTTTAATATACTCAGATTTAAAGAACCTATTTCCAAATGAGTAATGTGTGGAGCATAAAACTCATATTTGTGCTTGGGTGGTGGCCAATGTTATGGTACTTGATGTTGTTATCTGTTGAGTATGGTATCGATTTTATGTATTATCTGCTATATATTGCTTCTATTTTGAGTTAGGCCGATTATACCATATTCAGTCTGTGTTTTGTACTGACCTCCTACTTTTTTAATTATTTTTCTTTGTTTATTTGTGGAGTGCCACAAACGTCATCAACTTTGACTCAACCGCAACTCTAGCCATACTTCCATATCAGATTTCTCAGGGTGAGCTATTGTTCTAGCTCGGACTGATTCTTTCTTCGCGTCTTGTGTCTGAGTTCCAGTACATGACCATCTCTTTTACTTATTTTAGTTTTCTTAGATCCTCTTAGGATTTAGTAATTTGAGGATAGATGTTCTTGTGATGAGACTTCCAGGTTTTTGGGATAGTAACTGATAAACTTTAGTAAGTATTTAATTGATTTCGTTAAGATTTTGGAAAGTAAGTCTTTCCCGCATTATATTTCTGTTTTTTATGGTTGAAATGTTGGGATTGGATTGGTTGGTTTCGCTCACATAGTAATGTTAAGTGTGGGTGCCACTCGCGCTTCGTTTTGGGGTCGTGACAAAATGTAACAAATATCAACCTGATGAATTCCATCCCCACCTTCCACCATTTTTAATGAATATAGATAAAATATTGTCCATCACAATAAATCACGTTTTTCAACAGCAAAATATATTCAATCAATAAAAAAAGAAGAAATAAAATCTGCTAAAAAAATTAAGAGAAACGCAAGAAAAAGAAACATATTTTATAATGATATCAGTTTGTTAAAATGTATAAAGGAAATAAATCACAACTTAATTTGATTTTCAATTTCAAAATTGGTTTTATTTTTTTATTAATGATTTTAAGTTATTTTAAATTTTAATTTTATTAATAATATGCTTAAACTTGCTATATTAGAATGTTATACAATTAAAGATAAATTAATGTGTTATATATTGAGAGTTAGTATCGAATATGGCCGATATACCCTAATGTTTACTTTAACTTTTAAAATTTACTTAATAATTAAGGAAATTAAACTAAACCAGCAAAGAAGCAACTTATTTAGTGAATATCCATAACTTTAAAATAATATTAGATAAACATGTCAAAAATGTTATTTTTTTATAAATAAATAATTATTCTGATATTATTAATATTTTCTCTCTCATTATTTACACCTTTTTCTCTCTCTCATAGATTACACATTTCAAATTTTCCTATATTTATGTAATTGGATAGATATTAATGATATTTTAAATTTTCTCTCTCTTTTATTAAGATTATTATCAATTTCTCTCTCTATCTTTATTACTAATCAACTCCTCAACTTCCCAGATTTATTATCTTTTTTCTTACGCTTGAATTTTCACTTTCTCTTTCTAACCTTCTTCAAAATTAATTTCTGATAGATTTTCGATTTTCTTATTATCTTATATTGATAATCAACGCCCAACATTCTAGATTTACGCTAAATTTTCACTTCTTCTCCTCTCTACCTTCTCAAATCAATTTCTTCATATTTCTTCAGTCACAGATTCCCACATTTTCCTATTAAGCTTTTATTACATAATCAACTCCTCACTTCCCATATTTTACGCTTGATTTTCACTTTCTCCTTCTCTCTCTAAAAACTAACCTTCTTCAAAAATCAAATTTTCTTTCTTAATTCTTCACATATTTTTGGAATTTTTTTATTTTATATCATTCATCAATTATTTCGTTTCAAGGTTTGATTTGGAGGGGGGGAGATTCCATTGATTTGGGTATATGTTCTTCATATGTCTTATTATTTACCTTACCTGATTTTAGTTTTTTTTTTACTTTTTTTTGTTTTGATTTGTTGTTCTTAAATTAAATTTTTAGGGTTTCATAATTCAAAATTCTCTCTTCGATGGATGCTTTCAAGAGAGTTACTCGATGTATTGGACAAAATAATCAAAGTTTTCTGAGTTCTCATCGTTTATTTTTTTTTCACTCAAGAAATAAACAACAATGTAGGTTCCGCTTCTTAATCTAAGTAGGATATACGACGGAGAAAAATGCCTGAACCTGTCGAGGTGCGAAGTTCCACACAAATTCATAACCAGGAAGTTGAAGAAGGCCAATTTTTTGGAGAAAGAGTATTTCTTTTCATTTGCTGTGTTATTGCCTGTTTATTTTATGTGTTTATTTATATTTTAAGCATTCAAAAAATACATGTTAACACTGATGTGGAAGTGTATATCAAAATTTTTGTAGTCTGTTCTAGTTACTATTATTTGTTTTATGGGAATTTTTAAATGTCCTCATATTTTATTGTATTTGTGTTGCTTTTTTTTTTTTTGTTTGTTAGTTGTCAATGTATCTTTATGTTTTATTGTGTATTTACTATTATCGTATACATTTTAAAGGTTTTGGTGTTATATGAAATTTTCAATCGTGTTATAGTTTATATTTTTTGTATTTTCATAGTTTTTAATGTTTTTTGTATGCCTGTTATAGTTTCTGTTTTGTGGTTTAAATGTTATTGGCATTTTGTGTTTCTATTTTTTTTTTTTGTCATGTTAACACACTTTATAAGTTTGATTGTGATTAAACTATTATCGAATCGCTTTGTAACGTTATCTGCCATGTTTATTATGTTGTAGTTATTATTTGTTTTTTGATTTTCTAGTTTGAACCTATTTTGTATTCCTCGATTTGAATTGTCTATTGACATTTGTTGATGTTTTAATCAGTAGATATTTTTGTCTTCATAGTTTTATTGTATTTTTGTATCCATAGATTTAAATTATATCTTAGGAAGGAATTCTGTATTATGTCGTTATATAACCCTACATTCATTTTGTAATCTTTTGTTTTTTTTGTGATAGTTATTGTAATGTACCACAGTTGTATTTATTTTTTGATTTCTGTTTTAATATTTTTTGTATTCATAAATTTGGAAGTATAGATTGGAATTTTGATGTTGTTTTAGTTAGTCAATATATTTTTTATATTTCCTATAATCTTGTCTTTTGTATCTATAGACTTGGCATTGTATATCATATTTTATTATATCTATGTATTTGGTATTCTTTTGTTTTTTTTGTGATGGTTATGTCAATGTACCACGAATTAGTAACCATATTTGTTTTTTTTGGTATGTTATTGTCTGTGTTGTCTGTTTTATATTTATTATTATTTCATGTTTTGAATTCAATATGCCAGGGGACTTCTTATAGCTTGCAAAAACTATCAAAAAATGCACCCCACAACACTGTAGTAAAACCATGACATTAAATCCAAGTTGACTGACAAGCTGACAATGAGCATTATAAATATTTTTGTGAGAGTACTGTTGTTTTTGGTCAGTTATGAAAATCAGAAAATAGTTGGGCAGCAGAAATCACAGATGGTGTAGTGTCACTAAATAGAAGCTAGTAGTAATCAAGTCTCTTGTAATCAAAGGTTAATGAGCTTTTTAAAGTTCACATTTAGGACGTTTGCGCTCATTACTGATTAAACCTGTGTTTGGGTTGTAGAAATATTCAAGTTTTACACAAAACCCTAACCGACTATTGTTCAGTACTTTGGTGGTAATGAGATCATAACGTAATCTGATTTTTCGATAGGCTCAATGGTAAGTTTTGGATTGACAATGAGATGACTCGATTAAGTTTGGCATATTATTTTTATTCATATTTGTGGTGTCTCGGGCGCGAAGAGATCAGTGCGAAATTTCTACAATTCACTTTGATTTGGTTGAAAGGTGGTCGTATAAATTCATTGATCCTAGGGAGAAAAGCATGTAGTGGTTTGCTACAGAGTATCCCCAAGGTTTTGAACACCGATGGTCAATCTATAGAATATGTGGGTATCCTGTTGTCCTTCAATTGTATATCCGAGTGCCTGGGTAAGCGCCAGACGAATTTGACGGAACAATCAGTGATCGTATCTCCACATTCCCCTTAAACTGCAAACAGTAGGAGCAAAATCCTCGATTCAAAATGTTGATGAAATACACATTACACTGATGGTATAGAGAGGTATTGTGTATAATTCAAGAAATTGTACCCTCGTCATTGTATTAGTATTAGTTTGATGTATATTTTTACTATTTTAATTATTCTGTTTACTAATCGTATTGCAATATTAAATGGAATAATGTTGTCCCTTCTCTGTGAAAATTGTTGTTCTACACTGCTCCTGAAGGTGTGTGAAAAATCAACTGAAGGTGGTTTAAACAGAAGCCACATACTGATATTAATGGAACAAGCACTTTCGGGACAGAATTCGTGATATTTCGTGTCAACCCACCTCCACCTCAATGAAGGTTACAGGCAAAATAAAAAAAGGGGTAAGTCCTTATTCACCTGCTAAAGGAAAGAAAAAGGACTCCAATATTGCAAGATCAATGAACGGAACAAACAGTGATCCAGTACAAACGGAATTCAAAAAGCTGCGCTTTCCAAGAAGTTGTACGGAAGAACCCAAAATGTGTTCTAATAAGACAACTGCTCGCACCTTATTTGCCAATCTCAAAATACCATCGTATAAGTGTGCTCATGAAAATTTATGAGCAAAGAACTATCCGAGTTACGAAAGAGGTATATACTGTTTTATACGTTAGTTTTTTACAATATATTTATTAATTAATTGCAATATGTAAAATTTACACATACTGAACTGTATTAAGGTTAGACAAGAGTCTCCAAAGACATACGACAGTTTTGATAAATGATAATTTTAAAATAATATCATTATGTCTACTTTGAAGGTGATAACATATTGCTTCAATGGTATGTTTTAAATTATTTTTATATTCTTTTTATTTTTGTGAATACTCCTGTTGTAATTTATATTTTTCAGGACAACAAAAACAATACCTTGCTGGTCAAGAGATCAACAACAACCTTTTACAAGTCCAATTTATCAGAAAATTCAAATCAAATAGACCAACTCATTTTGAAAATAATAGTTTTATTTTGGTTTGTATCGGTAATGCTGTAATATATTTATAATTATATTAATTCTTTTTCTATATTTGTCAGTACTTTTATTCTTTATCCCTAGTGGATTAAATATATTTTGATTTTTTTGTATTCAAGTATATTTTAAGAACAATATAAACAATCATAAGGCTGTCTCAGACCACAACATTTATTCAGTTTCAGGTTGTATCAGAAAATCAAAACCCTTAGAGACAAACTCATTTTGAAAATACAAATTAATCATTTTGTATTTTGTTTTTCTTAATACGCTTATGTTTAACAGTAATTTTATTTTAATAGGTCGTTAATGCTATACTTTCATTATAATTATAACTATTTTTTATCTATATGTTGATTATTTTTGTATCAAATATCTACATGGATTGAAGAGACTTTTTAATGATGAGAAGACGGAGTGTGATGAAAGCTCAAATGATGGCAGCAAGCAAGTTTTCCAAGTATGTTCATTATAATTTTTGTATTTTTTATATGGTTTACTGATATTTTTTTTATTCAATCTCCTTTTTTGAAGGATCATTCAATTTTTGATAATTCAAATATGGGAGACATACCCGATAGTTGGGGGTGCTAATAAACAAGTATGTTGGTTAACTCGGCATATTTATATAGTGCAGTTGAAAATATTTTTATTATTGTTTTTAATTAACAATTTTTAATATTTTTAAAAAAAGGTTGATTGTGACAATCCCCTGTGCGTAATCTCTGATCACTGTAGTTTCTTTTTTTAGTTCGTCTAAATCCCTAATTTTTAAGTGTATGTTTTCTACTTATCTAAACTAATTAATTTTTATTATTATTAGTCCAATTTTCATTTAATAATGTTTATTTTTTTTATTAACTACATATCCTCAACCATCTTTGTATTTGACAGCCAAAAAATAAGGCCGCTTGTTTTTGAATGACTTTAGAATCAAGATGACAATGATGAAGATATTGTTCATATCCTACACCCCTATGTTTCCGACCCCTATTCACGTCTATTGTTTCCATGGATGGGTCACAACAGATCACTTTGTGTTGGATTGATTCTCTGATGCCAATTCTCAGGGACATAAAAGTATTTGTGTTCCTGAAATACCATTAATGAAGAACAGAGCATCATCATGCATATTCACACCTATAAGGCAATGACAAACTCACTATGCAAAAAAAAGCTAGCAATGGAGAGTCAAAAGAACAAATACAGTCTATTCATCTACTACCCCCCTTTTACCTGTGTCATAGGATTAGACGTCCAGGCCCTTTTAATACATCCCCTCATATCTGACAAATCGGTCGGGGCCTCACATCTGCAGGTAATAGCATACAAACTTTACTGTCTTTTTAACATCTGATTTTATATATTTATGCTAATTTTTGTATATGTTTGTTATTTTTAATTTATATTACGTTAGGTACTGTCATTGTGCAAACCATTAGTTTAAACTGAAACCACTCATCTTGATCTCATTTCTGGCAATCACGGATATCATTATGTGGATGGCACACATGTCATGATTCACTAAGGTCTTCTTTCACAACATGAGAACAGTAAGTATTTAATACGCGTTAATAATATTAAAAAAAATTGTATCCTGTATTATGTATTCTCCATTTATTAGTATATGATATTTTTTTTTAGTATTCATGATTAGTATTTTGGTTGTTTTGCATAATCAGTCATTAATTTGAATCGTTTTATTTTACTGTATTCTAAACATGTTAGTGTATTTTCAATTAATCAACTGATTGAATGCTAATGTACGTTATATTATAAATTGATTGAAACAACTCATATATTGTTCGTGAATCTTTTTTATAATTCTGTATTTGTAATACATTACGATCTTGATTTGTTATGATGTATGTTCTCTAAATTTTGGTGCACATATTTTCACACTTACTACAATAATACCCCTATATAATTTTTATGTTTTTTATCACCCACACGTTGTTATTATATTATTATTTGTATTCACATAAGAACTTTTAGCAAATTGTATACCTTTTATTTTTTTGTGTATTTATTTAGACGGCATGATCATGACCAATACAAGACGGTAAAGCCTCATTCACATTCCCATTTGACTTGGTGTTGATATTTTGGATACTAAAAATTGGTTCTACAATTGTACGCAAAATGACAATTGTGTCATGATTCGGCTAAGTGACAACTGTATTATTTAGTTATCCCTTCGTGTTTTATTATTATCTAATGAATTATTTATTTTTTTATTGTTCAGTCAGATCATGTTATCTTCTAGTGATTTGAGAAAGAAAGCCAAGTATGATGTTGACAGCAATGTAATAAATAAAACAACTGTGGATTGTAGTGTTAACGTCCCAAATTTCATCAACTTTGAAGAAGTATGAAATTTTATATAGTTGAATGTCCTGCTGCGCTGATGAAGAGTATTATAGCGCTTACATTAGAGGTATAAAGTTCATGCCGGCATTCCGTGGCATTTGTGAATCCGTATTTATTCTGTAAATGTAAAGAAAATTTTACTGGGCATTGTGTTACTCTCTCTTATGATGACGTATCATTTATATCTTTACCACTTACAGAGATGGCAGGGTCCCATGATACAAGCAATCAGGAAAGAGGTTACAATTTGGTCCCACTCATTCCCACTTAAGTTGACTATGTTGATTATTACAAGAACAGGGTTTTAGATAGATCGTTAGTTTAAAAGAAATGAGTTTATTTGAGATAAGCTTTTTTCAGAGACAACATACCTACAACAGCCGTGGCATCTTGTAAGTTGTAATTAAGTTAATTCAGTATTTCCATATTTATTTGGATTTGAATTTTAATTTTGTAATCTCAGGTTTATTCCAGGGATTGTGGTATCTATAGTCACATTGCTTTTGCCGAGTGCTGTCTTATTTCAAGGGAATTCAATGTACCTTTGATGTAATGTTTTTTAAGGTCAAAATTAATGCTTCACTTCTTTCCTTCTTTGGAAATCATGCCTCAGCAAAAGCAAGACAACGGAGACATTAGTGACACTGAGGCACCCCAAGCATACCGATGCCTCACATCCCCCCCTGGTTTTTCTTGTTGTGTCTCTCCAATTGAATACAGTATTGTGTGTTTGTTGAAGATACTTTTCGTGTTTCAACTACTTAATTTATAGTTTTCATCTACTTTTAGTTGCTGTATATTTTGCATCTTATCCTTTTGATTAACTTTTTAGTACACATAAATTCTGCAAACTTGATCATTTGATTTAACTTTTGTGTAGTAGTTTATTTCTGCATACTTTTCATTTTGATCATTATGTATATATATTATGTTGTTGATTAACTGTGTTGTATTTGTATTTTGTATCCATCGTTGGTCAAATGTTGATGATTATATACATTGGCATGTTTTTTCAAATATTTTGTATTCATTACGTCCATACTTGTAGTTGTATTATTTGTATAAAATCTAATGTATTTAATTTCAAATGTGGGCAATTAGTTGTATTATCATGTGTCAATATATTTATTTATGAACATATAATCACAGTGTGATAGGCAATAATATGGAGTGAGCTATCAAATGATTTTGTATTTCATTAGAAACAATATTTTTGTGTATTCTATTTTTTAAATCAACGACTTTATTTTATTTTTTTGATTAATTTTTGTTTACTTTATTTTTTAAGAACGTTTAAGTTATATATTACAAATACAAAATTTTTATTAGGATATTAGTATATGCGCGCAAATGAATATATTTTGATAGAATATTATTCATTGAACATTATGAAAACATCAAATACAAGTATCAAAGGATAAACGATTTTTACAAACACATGTAAATTTATTTTTCAAAACAAAATCAAGCATATCTATCTATTTAGTTCGTGGTCCATTCTTGCATGATCGCATATTTGTCCCTTTTGACCACAAGTACTACAAGAATTAATTTGTTCTTCTTTCCATTAGCTTTTCACTGTAATCATATCACGAAAAACTTTTTTTTGGAGCCTACCAGGTAGCTTTTTAACTTTGGATACTTCAAACTATTTCATTCTGTACATATGCAGGCACATTCCAATCCTTTCATCAGAAGGGATTGATTGGATTAAGCATATGTAACAAGTAATGTATTAACTTGTAAGGTTCAAAAAATACGGTTCTGGATCACGAATTTCTTCTTTCTTCTTTAAAACAGAAGCCCAAGCGGCGAACATGGTATTTCAATCCCTTGAAATCTCCTACATGTGCAAGTTTTCCTTTCAAAACAAACAATAATGTTCCTCCCATTCAGGATCGAACACTGTGCACATAATTACTTTGTTGCACTACCTATTTACCAAATTTAAAGGAACTTTAAAATCGTACCACTTAACAATCTTTAACGTTTACTAGAGAAGCAAAATACAAAACTTTGAAGTAGCATAAACAAATATACCCCGTCATACGCAGTGAAAGTTCTTTATTTTTGCAGCGACTTTCTTGTCTTTACCACAAAGGTGTCCTGATGTATTAGAACAGATGTATGGGTTTTTTGAAATTCCGTCGACCAAACATTTGTCTAATTTCCTCAAGAAAATCCATATAAGGTAATTCTCTTGCTTCCACAATCCTGCATGTATGCATTCAGCTATTTTGATGTCATCACAGTGCCTCGATCAACGTTGTCAATACCCTCTGGCCCATTTGTTCATAACCCGCCAATTCCAAATAATTCTTCACCTAATATCAACATGTTCTACTTTTTTTCAATCATGTCATAACAATTCAGATGTGTGTATGCCTTTGCTCATGCATAAACACTTCTGAAAGACTAGTCAGTGAATTTTTGTTAGTGTCTTCATGGTTTCCAAAGATAAACCATGCAAGCATAATGTGTATATTTTAAATCCTCAAAACTGCTTGTAATACTCTCGTTGTCTGTCGACTACAACAACACACATTTATCCTTTAAAAAACCATGAGCCTTCTCTAACTGTTCAAAACTAGTACAAGAATGCATCTTTTTCCGAATTAATAAGACCATATGCTACGGGCAATACATTTGCATGAATATCTACAATGCAAACATTAGGATACATATCGGCAAAACCCCAATATATTTTTTAGTGAATATATAACTACAGTGCGTAATTCTTTATAAAAATATAAATATCTAATAGTCTACCCTCTCCATCGCAGTGTGCTGCAGACCCAAATGTTGCCATTATAAGTCTCCCTGAGATGGCTTGCCGTCTACTACAACTATTGGCTTAACAACTTCAAAACCTTTATGAAGGAACAAATCTATAAAGCATATAGATATTTCATTTTTCTCCATCTTCTTCATTCTTATATACGATCCAGATAAGTGTATCCATTATATAATAACTGGGTTCAATTTACTATATGACTCAGATGGTTTCCTTTCCCCCTTAATGTATTTATTGCCTTTACCCTAGCATTCAATGCCACAGAGTCGGATACATCTACGCCAGTTCAAGTCTAACATCAACTTTGTCTGTCGTTCGGCGTCAACTTTCTGTTATGATCAAACTAGCTTGGGCTTTATTATACCTCCACAAAACTGCTTGTCTGTCTCTTACTATACATCTTATCTTTTAATGGACAGGTAATGTCATTCTACAAAACTTTCTAATTCTAACATTGCCGATTTATTGATGTTGGAAGCCTGCATTATCCTCCACATTTCAATACCACAAACAAGGTGTCTACCTGCAACCGAATTACAAAAGAAAATAAATTAAAAATAGTAATACATGATATTATATGGAATAATTACTATAATAATCAAAAGTATACAATCTATATTAAATACAAAATGCCTTACTACACTTGAGCTTTCGTCTTCCACTGAAATCTATTATCATGACAATATTTTACATGCACACAACAGAAAGTATCCAAGTCAGCTTTCAAAGTACGTTTATTCTTATAACTTGATCCTCATGACTTCTTTATGATCCATATTGCGATAATAGAGTTACTTAACTCAATACTATTAATGGTCACTAAATAATTCTGCTATGGTTATCAGTAGTACTTCCTCCGTATATACTACACATGCCAATATCTTCTTCATACCGGTTTCTACAATTTATATCACGATCGTTCACAAATATAGTTACACAAATGGGGTACTTTGCAAATTCTCGAGCTTCTTTCTTCAATGAGACATATACTCTCATTCCCATATCATTGTGTATCTTCAAAGGTGCAATGCTACCTTATATTTTATACTATAGTTTCTATCTGTTATACCTCAAATCCACCCCAATCTGATAAGAAACTTCATCAACTAAATCTTTATACGATGCATCTTCTTTAATCATAATTGCCTCAGTTGTGTAATCAACATACATTTATTCTTTCATTCCCACTTTCCAGAATGCTTTGTTATAAAACTAATGCTCCCCATATATGCTTTTGTATAAAAAAAAAACTCACATAGTCAATACTAGAATACCGAAATAATGACTTACCATTAATTTGGTTATCAAGATACACAACAATAAGTTACAATAGTAATTCAAATAAACGATTCGAACATTATTCCTTCCTAACATTGATGCTCATACATATCGGTTGGAATATATAGTTTCTTATACAAAAGTTAAAAAATAAGTTCAAATCAGAATACTATCTTATATATCTTACAAAAGTTAAAGATATTGCATTGAGTAAATATATAATAATTCAAAATGCGAATCATATGAATAATTATTTACAACCTTAAATCGCATCAACTCCACAACCAAATACAAAACAGCTAAGATTAATTAATTAAAACATACTCAACTTTCGACTTTCGTTGTTTTATTTTCCAAAATTGGTGACCCCGTTTATCTCCAAACATAAACCCGCCAGAAGGTTTGTGTGGATGACTATCATGATAATTGAAGCAGATATAATCATTCAGATTTTTGAAAATTTGTAACTGATGGTAAGCGTTTTAAGCAATATTACTTTTTATAATTTTTCTCACCCCTAAATAGCTCCATTTGTTATATAAATTATGTTTTCTTTTTAATTTATGAAAATAATTAAACATTATATTAAATAAACAATAGGTACATTTTTTTTAACATTATCACTAAAATTGTAAAGTGGTTTACACACTATACCCTATTAATACTACAATAATTATATTCTAAAAAATTTCCCCCTTTTTTTATAGCAAATGTTTTGTTCTTTTCTTTTTTCTCCTCTCTTTTTTTCTGCCGCCCCCAGAATGAAGCTAAGGGGGTTTAAAATAGGTTTTAAACATTGAAACCCCAACTTTTGTTGAACTTAAGAGTGCAGTGAATGTAGGACTCTTTAGATTTACCAAGGTGTGTCACCTAAGATGACCAACGAAATATATTTTTTTTATTTTAGATTCATTAAATGACTCTTTTGCCTTTAAATGACCCATTTACGTTATTCATTAAGGTGAATATAGTTATGTGGGTCATCAAAATAAAAGGCCCAAAATGTCATTTAAGTGAAGCCATTTCTTTTATTCATTTGATTGAATAATAACTATGGTCATCTGAAAAATTTCTAAAATAGCCCAAATGTTATTTACATGACCCGTTCTTTATTCACTGATTGAATAATAGCTACATGGTCCAGCCTTGAAAAATTCTCAATAGGACCAAAATATTACCCCATTTCATCAAGACCCCCCACAAATTGACCGGCACTCACACAAATCTAAAACTATTTTGAAGATCTAAATCTACCAAAATAAGCAGAAAAAATTAGAAATAAACATAAAGGAAATTAAAACAAATAATACTTCAGCAACAACTCACAACGTAACTTAAAGAACATTAAAAAACAAATAAAAAATCCGACATTAAACGAGTTATATGGTCAAAGGAAAAAGGATAAGGACGGATTTGGATAGAGATTTGAAGGGGAGAAGATTAAAAGTGAGAAGATGATATAAGCTTTCTGTAGAATGAAAGGTCCCGAAAAAATTTTGATTTTTTTTGATGACTTTTGGGACTTCCAATTTTATATCAAATTACAACCCTTGAAGATATCTACTCGATTAAGGGTTTTTGGATGTGAATGAGTTGGACCGTCATAATCTAAGGAAAAAAGTTGAAATTTCACATTTGGTGTTCCTAGATCTACGATTTGACTCCAAATATGATTAAAGGTTGTGGGATTTGTGTAAAAAGGGAGGGGTGAAAGGAAAAATGGTAAATTTTTGAAGATTTGGCCAGCCAAAAAGGCGCGAATGAGAGCAAAGAGAAGAAGAAAATTATAATCTAAATAAAAAGAATGTTAATTTTTGGAGTTTTGTATTTTTGTCCCCGCGTCCAATAATATCCCTTGGATCAAAATGTCATCAATGGTCGAGATTCAATATTAACCATTTCTATTGGACCGGGTCAAAATCAATTGGACCATCAGAATTGATCTAAATCAGCCCAATTCAAACAAAATTGGGTCATTTGGACCACTAAAATAATAAAAACAAAAAACCCAAAAATACAAATAAAAAAATATATACAAGATAAAAATACATTACTATATATTATAGGAGTAAAATAAACACATCAAAAATTAGGTGTTCACAGCATGTACCTCTTTGCTTGGAAACATGAAGGCTTTCAAGCAAAGAAAGTGAACGAAGTGGCTAATTTTTGACTGTTTCAAACTCCGATGAATACATTTTGGAAAAAATGATTGAACCTTGCTTCAAAAATTACCTAGATATCCTTTATTAAAAGAAAATCAGATCAGTGTAGTTCGAGAAACTTTGACAACCAAAACTATCAGAAATGGTGGTCAAAAGATTACTTCATATTACTTGTCATCATCTACTGCCTATAGTAACAATAACTAGAGAACTATATCTCTGTACATTATAAATGTTACATGATCCCTAATTGATTTGTCTCCTTATGATCTTGTCTTGATCTTTTACTTGCTCTGTGCATTATCTTTGAGATTGATCTTCATGTTCTCTTGGCGGCTGGTGGATCATCCTTAAGTGCTTGTTTTAACTTGAGTTGGTTGTTGAAACTCAAAACTCAAGATCACAAAATGAAGAACCTATGAAGAATATGTTTCCTTTAGAGAAGAATAAAAAAAAAACAAATGATAATTTTGAACTAGGAAGTAACCCTAGAATGAATATGTGAAGTGAGTTGTGTTGGCCTGAGAGTTTCAAATAAGACACATTGTCTTTGTAGATTGTCCTAAGATTGGGTGTATCCCCAAAAATGTGAGCATGGTGTGTATAACCCATGAATGTTGATAGCGTATTCCCCATGGAAAAAGTCGTTTTAAAACTTCATATTTATTATTTGACATGAAAAGAGAATTGATCTATATTGCTTGTGAATAAGGACTGGTGCAGTGCACATAAATTTAGATTGATGCGTATTGCACGGAATTCAGAGTGGTGCATATTGCTTATGCACAAAGGATGGTGCGTATTAACCTTTAAAAAAGTATGTGTGCGTATTGCATATAATTCAAATGGATGTGTATTACACATGAATTCAAATTGGAGAGTATTGCACGAACAAAGGATGGTGCATATTGCCCATGAATAAAGGACATGTGCACGTTGCACATAATTTAGATTGATGCGGTTTGCATATGAATTAAACTTGGTGTGTATTGCACGGTATTCAAATTGATGTATATTGCACATGAACAAAGGATGATGCGTATTTCCCATGAATAAAGGATGTGTGCATATTGTGCAGAATTCAAATTGGTGCGTATTGCAAGAAATCCAAACAAGGTACGCATTGCACATGAATAAAGGATGTGTGCGTGTTGCACGAAATTCAATAGGTGCGTATTGCACGAAATTCAAACAGGTGCATATTGCACATGAAAAAAGAATGATGCGTATTGCCCATGAATAAGGGATATGTGCGTGTTGCATGAAATTCAGATTGGTGCATATTGCACATGAATTCAGAGTTGGTGCGAATTGCACAAAATTCAGATAAGTGCGTATTGCACATGAACAAATGATGGTGCATATTACCTATGAATAAAAAGATTTGTGCGTATTGCACAAAGTTCAGATTGGAGCATATTGAACATGAATTCAGAATTGGTATGTATTGCACAAAATTTAGATTGAAGAGTATTGCTCGAAGTTCTTGCATTGAGAGTCAAGAATGTGAGTAGCATGAGATGAAACACCAAACATTTTAAGACTTTGGAGAACTTCCTTTTTGTGATGTTTTTTTGAAATCTTGCATTTCTTTCCTTCTTGTGTTGAGCAAATGAAAGAGAAAATTGTTAGTTTGAAGCAGTGGTTGGTTTGTGGTCTTGATGCTCCAACGATTTGACTATACTCCCGACTAATTTCTCCAAGTTTACTCCAAATCCTTTGTTGACCAACCTTTGAATTTTCCTCTTTGTCAATTCAGTGCCTTGATCTTTTCGGTACAACAAATATCATAGTGCGACTAACGTCCCAAAGAATGATGACTTTCGAGACTATATCGTATTTCTTCATGAATTTTTAGCAAAGATCTGAGGTGTTTTTAGTCTTTGATAAATGGCATGTCAACTCAAATACTCAACTTTACTTTTGGGAACCTGTAGTAAGCTTTGCAATCGTTACTTTATTTTGTCAAGAGATTATATTGAAAAGACTAGAAAAATATCGAACTTATGAGTATGAAAGATTGGATCGACAAGACTATAAACTTAAGGAAGGACATTCCTTTTTTAAGAAAAATGAGAAAGAGAACTTATCTAGAGGCATATGTCGACTTTGATTGAACCATGACATACATTTTGGACTTGACCCCTGATCCGTTTGAGTTCTTTAGTTCTCAAAATGTGATTCATCGTCAATTGATCTATGTGCCCTTCATGCAGAGGTGTCGAGAAATGTTCATCTTTGCAGATTTCTTTCAATGATGTTTCTCCCTTTATCTTAAGGTGTCTATAGGATTTTTACCTATAAGATCTTTTTCTTTGTCGGCTTATGGTTCCTATGAAGGTTTTCCCCGATAAGACTCACTCATTTTTTTATGATCAACATCATTCTTAGAGTTTATCAAAACGTAGGTTGCAGAATAAATATAATTACAATCTGACATTATTCTATCCAAAAAAAATGCCCCAGTTTTCTATAAATATTGGAAGACTGTTTTTTTTGGTATGGCCGAACCCCAAAGGGTTGCCTACGTATCCTTTCGGAATCAGGTCAAATCTTGTTCAAATTTTCAATGAGAGGATTTTTTTCGGAAGAGGTGCATTTGTTCTTTCAACCCCAAACTTGTCGCAGTACCTTCTTTTTTTTAGAACGGTAAAATTGAGTATTTTTTTTGCCTGCATCCGCATAAATTATCCTGTGATTTTTTATTCCACATCAGTAAGGGCAGGGCTTCCTTTGGAGAATACTTCTTGATTAAGATATGAACCTGCCATTTTGGGAAACTTCCCTTTGCTTCTTCTTGAGCGGGGAGAAAACCCGAGAATGAGCTTTATAAGACCAATTGATAGCTTCAAAGGGTTTAGGGTGCACAATTTTTTGAGTATGCCTGAGCCAGCCTTTTGATGATAAGTTGACTTTTAAACCCAACCATCCGTCAATAATTAATGCGAGTTTCTCTAGTCGGGTTTTGCCCATTCAGCCTCTTCAATTTCATCCTAGACAATAAAATTCGAAGAGGGGAATTTGAACTTGCGCTGGAAGAATCACACACCTCAGTTTCCATACACCAGAAAGAAGGAGTTGCACCAATCGAGGTGAGCCCCTGTTGTGCGAACCTAAAAGTGACAAAAGGTCAGGCTTCTCATGCCATTGTCTAGCGCCTGAAACCATCCTTTGAGAAACATTTTGATTTGTTTATCTTGTTGGCTGGCTCACAGCTCGTTGGATTTTATCGTTAGGAGTTGAATTGTAGTGCATAATTTTGAACCGCTCGTGTACCTCCTTCATCAGATTAAGATACTATTGAGCGTTTTGTAGCATTATTCTGTGATTTAATAGCTCTTGGGATACCACAATCATACAGGACATTAAAGACAAATCCAAGACCCTCCTTCTAGTTGGACTGCTTTGAAAGTGATTGCCTACCATCCATTTGGGGAAGTTAATCATTGCGACCAAAATAAATTGATGGCTTTAGGCCAATAGTCTGAGGACATTCCATTCCCATGCAAACAAAGGGGGCAAGTAGGCCAACCATGGGGTCAAAATCGAGAATGAGGTGAACGAATCAAGCATCACCTAAATTTGACTTTATGACATTTTTCACAAAGCGAAAGGCCAATCCCTTTCCAGGGTAAGGCCAATAATACCCGCTCGGGACCGCCCGGTTTTATATTTTTGGCAAGGACATTAATACGTTAATCGTATGGTCCACATACCCCAATTTGCACTCCTTATGACATGCTCAGATTATTCATCATCCACACATATCAATAAGTTCAGATTTGGAGTTCGTTTATACAAAATATCCCCACTCAAAAGGAAACCATTATCCATACGTCTAATAGTTCTTTTTTGGATTCCATTGGCATGTTCGGGGCATCTCCCTGTCTTCAAAAAATTCTTGATGTATGAGACCATGGTATCAGCATCTGGTTCTGCTTCCACTGTATTACAATGGCATGTTGTTCCCGAACATGAATCTCCAATGGGGTGGTGTAAGTGTTTCAAGGATATGGAAGCATTGGGGCCAAGTTAGCCAATAAATTATGGAACCTGAGGATGTATCTAAACTCTATGGACCTAAACTTGTTGCTAAGATCTTCAACACATTGTTTGTATGGAAGAAGATTGAGGTCTCGAGTTTCCATTCACCTTGAGCTTGTCGAAAAAGCAAATCATAATCTCCCAACACAATCAATTCTTGCACACCCAAATCTATAGCCATATGTAGAACCATGATACAAGCTTCATACTCAGTCGTATTATTTGTATGCCTTTTGCGTTGATTGCTATATAAAAGTACAATTGCCAGGACTGATTTCCATCTTAACATACTTCCTCAATTGATTTAATCTCTTCATCTGCAAAATATGTATCTAATGGTTCGTAGTCACCATCGACTGAGTTCTCTGCCAAGTGGTCTGCCAAAGCTTGAGATTTCATTGCAATGCGAGTGACATATATAATGTCGAATTCAGTGAGCAAAATTTTCCATTTCGCGAGTCTTCCAGTTGGCATTGGCTTTTGAAAGATGTACTTCAAAGAATCCATCCTTGATATGAAGTAAGTTGTGTAGGACAAGAGGTAATGTCTTAACTTTTGAGCTACCCAAGTTAGGGTGCAACACGTTCTTTCCAAAAGGGTGTAATTGACCTCATAACTAGTGAATTTCTTGCTCAAGTAGTATATAGCTTGCTCCTTCCTGCCTGTGGAATCGTGTTACCCGAAAACACACCTAAAGGCATTGTCTGTCATTGAAAGATATTTAATAGAAAGAGAGGCCTATCAGGTTCAGGCGGGAACAACACGGGAGGGTTGGCCAAATACTCATTGATTTTTACAAAAGATCATTGGCAATCTTCTATCCATCTAACAACAACATACTTCTTCAAAAGTTTGAAAATGGGTTCACAAGTGGTTGTGAGTTGTGCAATAAACCAACTGATGTAGTTCAACCTCCAAAGTAGACTCATGACTTCTGTTTTATTTTTCGTGGGTGTAAAATTTCGAAATGGCTCTTAATTTTGGAAGGATCTAATTTCAATTCCCACTTTTACGACAATTAAAACCCAAAATTTCTAGATGGAACTCCAATGCACCCACATTTTGCTGGAATTACGCTTGAGATCATATCTTTGCACTCTTTCAACGGCATTTTCTCAGATCTGACCACATGATCACTTGTGTTTTAGACTTGATTAGTAGTCGGCACGTATAATTCAACTCTTTATGCATCATATCATGAAAAATGGTGGTCATATTTCTCATGTATGTTCCCAGCATTTTAAGGACCCCAAAACGACATGACCCTTGTAGCAATAGGTCCCCCATAAGAGTGGTTGAATTGTGAAAGTAGTTTTCTCAGCGTCCTGTTAATCCATTAAGATGTGATGATACCCCCACCATAACAGTCCACAAAGATTGAACTAGCTCATGTTTTGCACAATTAATCACTAGAATTGTGGATATTAGGCAAGCAAAAGTTATCTTTCGGACTAAAACCTATTTCAAATCCCGATAGTCAAAACACAACTCTTGTATCTCCATCCTTTCCAACCAAGTGTTTGTAACGGAATATCACATTCACAATTCAGTTGTTTCATGACTCCTCCTTGATTTTTTTCACTCACTTCCGGGTTTTATTTCCTTATTTTCAGTGGACGGATGGAAAATCAGGATGAGTCGGGAAACTTTGGTGAACCACTAAATCAACCAGCCAAACCTTGTATGTCATCATAATGACCAAGGCAAAACCATCTTTAATAACAAACAAAAAAGTTGATTATGGCCTTCTAATTTCCTGATTGGATATGCAGACTTTTTTTATTTCTAATATCCCAGTTACTTCCAAAATGATTGTCTCATTTCACTAAGATTAGGCCAGGTTCTGCTCAAACTATTCCAGTTCCCTATTAATTTCCCTAAAAGCCTATTATTCATATATTCACCTCTGGACTTGGTGATTCAAGAATAAACAACTCTTTGAAATGCTAGAAGTTAATTCTGCTGCATGTCAGTTATAAAGCCGACATTTACAGAACTGAAAAAAAAAAAAGAGAATAAGATAATTAAGGAGGGAAGAGGGAAAGGGGAAAAAAAGACAAAAATTTACTATGAAAGGACTTCATTTCATTGTGAAAATCAGAAAAAAGAGGACAGAAGGGTTTTGACACTAATACAAACAATACTTGAAAACTGCGGATAACACCTACTGCAATAACAAAATACAAAAGAGTAGCAAAACAAACTACCGCGACTACCTTCCTTATGTGGAAAAGAGTGAATTCCAGTTGCTTGGATCAACATGAGCCCACGAGTTGAACATCGGCATGACTTGTTCCTTCACCAATTTGGATGATATTTACTTCACAAAACAACTGACTGGAGATCTTCAATAACTTCTTCAATGTCTTCAAGAGTGAATGAATCTTTCATTTTACAACCTCAGGTTTGATGAAAGAATGAGAAATATTGGGAACCGATTGCGGCAATGCCCAATCAATCCTTTTGTAGTTCTTAGACTTATCTCCATTTCTCTTGCTTTTTTTATATCCGAGTCAAGAGGGGCCTTGGTTTCCTTAGAGAGTAATGGGATCAACGATTTCTTGCGAACATACTCCCAAACCTTTATTCGGGTTAAACTATATTTGAGGCTTGTTTCATTTTCTGCCATTTGAGCGGAAGAAGAGAGAGATTATGATTGGATGATAGGTTCTCCTTCTTTTAAAGTAGTGATCGATTGATACAACCTCAAAAAATGGTAACAACAAATGAATCACATCTTCTTTTGCCTCAACGTATGGGATGGAGGGATCTTGTAAATAGGTGAATCATCTCCCCATGAAGAATGATTTCATGATGGTTGTATCTAAAAACTGACAACTTGAGTGGAGTTGATGGGAAGCCGAGCCTGTGGATCCATGCACCCCTTCCCTTGTATAAAAAATTATTAAGAGTTCCATATCCATTACTTCAAACACAATCATAAAGTCCACTGGCCCAATTTTCATGTTTAACTTGATAATGGTATCCCTCCTTGAACCATCATAAGCTCGCACAAATACATTGCTGGGGCGAATTCTGTCAAGGTTAACTATCAAACTTTGCAGCATAGAAAGAGGACATATGTCTACCCCTGATCCTCCATCTATCATGACCCTCTTTACATAGTACCCTTCACATTTCACTGTAAGAAGCAAAGCTCTGTTGTGTTCAGCTCCTTCCTTGGGCAACTCATCATTAGTGAAAGTGATGGTGTTTAACTTAATGACGCGATTGACCATTTTCTCCAACTATTTTACTGTGGTCTCATTCGACACATGTTTTTAATTTAAAACCTTATTCAACACACGATGATAATCTTCTAAGAGTAAAAGTAGAGACAACAGTTAAATTTGTGCGGGGATTTTCATCAATTGTTCCACAATAGAGTAATCTGGAACCTTAAGATTTTTTTAGAAATTTTTCATCTTCTTCCTGAGTAACTGCTTTATTTAGTGGTACTTGGATATTTTGAGTCATCTTCCGTTTTCTTAATTCTTCTGGAGAAAAAAATCTTCCGAAATGTGTCAAATCTCCCGCTTCATCAACTTCTTCGACAATCTCCTTTCCTCGATAAACCACCACAATTTTGTTATAGTTCGAAGGGACAACCTTTGAATCAATTACCGGAAGCTGTTGGACGGGCTTAACAAAGATAGGCTCTTTCAACTTGGTCAAGCAACTTTGGTCCTGTTTTGTTAATGAAAAACCTTTTGATACATACAACTTTGGCATAGCCACTCGAAATTCAATCCCCTTCGAAACCCTAGGGATGCACAAAACTGTGGTGTTAATATTGACACTTTCCACACTTAGAGATACATCTGGTTCTAAACTCTTTATCAACTTGACTTCCTCTCTGATCTTCTTAAAAAACTTTTCCATTTTTCCAAGGAATTTTTTCTCTTGATCATCACATACCATCCCACTAAGTTGTATTGAGTTGGAAGTGGGTTATTGGCCACATTAGGAGTGTTTTGATCATTTGTCACAATGACAACTCCATGATCGATTAGATTCTCTATCGCTCCATTCAAGGTACAATAATTATCAGTGCTGTGTCCTGGGTCCCCTGAATTGTACTCACATCTTTCATTGACTTGGAAACTTGGAGCATTTGGATTTAGACGATATGGTGGGATAATTAAGCCACTCTATATTCCAACTTTTGAAACAAGCTGGCGTACGAAATCTCCCAATGGAGTGATTTATTTTATGGGTTTTCTTATGAATTAATTTTGCATAGGATAAAGGTATATAGGGACCTTAATAGGGCGGGTCGTTAGGTGTGAGGTTTACACTTGAGTGGGGGAGAGAAAACAGAAGGGAGAAGGGGGCGCTGGTGTCTGGACAAGATCAAAGCATCGAAAAAAAGCAGGAGGGCGAACAGTAAGGAAAAGGGAAGGAGATGGATGCATCCGGCGGTACCGGATATTTAGGGGCATAAGGTTAGGAATGCCGAGGATATCTAGGTTGTCCCTGAACCGATGGGTGAGGACAATTAGAATTCCTGTGAACTCCCCTTGACTCCGATTCCAGCGAACCAACTTCCTCTTTTCTTTTATGATTTCCAAAACTTGTTGAACCACTTTAAATGTCTGTGTGGTAGCTTTGATTGTTGTCTGGATCACGATCCTTCCTCTTTTGAGACCACTTTCGACCATTTCCCCAATTTTGAATTGCCTACGTGTGAAACGGTCTTATTTCTTAGGCTGTGATCCACTGCCCGGTGGTAGAAGTAGTCAGGATTCTTGAGCTTTTGATGATCTCAACCAATCTTGCCTCATTTAACGGCTGTCTTAACTCGGGCTGCCTTGTTTCCCTCCATTTGATAAAATATTTCTCTAAAAAGATTATCACTGCGTTCTTTATCATATTGGCGAGTGTATACGATCCTGGATAATGTCGATGTTGCTACTTTTAAATTGTCTAACAAAATCTTGAGATATATCTCCCACTGTTGCCAATGGGAGATCTTTTGGTCTATAAAACCATTCTGAAGCGACACCAAGTCAGGTCTCAAAAACAAATATGCCATCCATGGAGTAATTCTTCTTACCCCTGGACCCCGACGTGGATTGAGTATCTCTTTTAAGGTGAGCTATGGGATAACCGGTCCCATCATACTTATCGAACTAGGGGTTTGAACCCAAAGGTGGAGCGGGAAGGTGGGACATTTGGGAACATACACCAAGTCCTGAGCGCGACACTTTTGTGCCCTACTAACACATCATGCTATTCATGTATTGCTTAATGCTTTTCAATTTTTTAAACATTTCTTCTTGCTCTGAGCCTTGAGTGGGCCTCTCCACATCAATGGGTAGCCGAATTTTATAGAGTTAGGGCCCCAAAATGCTATCCCAGAAATATAGTATTTCTCTGGATGAGTGGTGAATTTTTCCTCATGAGTTGCTTTCTGCGTAACAGTTGGTTTTGGGAGAGTGTTGATCGGTGCAGCTGTTGTGACAATGGTATTATTCTTGAATGACATGCCTTAAGGGCGTGTTGTTGATGGCCCGACCCTACAATTATCAAATGGACCATACCTTGGAGGGAAAGATGGGTTTGATCTTGGGGACTTGAGAAAGATGATTGATGAAGATCGGATAGGTAGTGATCTCAGGAATCAAACAGGAAATAGACGGTGGTGGCTTTCCATTGGACCTGATTGCCACAACTGTTTCAATAATATTCTCAATGTCCGATTTTCTTTCAACAAGTGGCGTCTCTATTATGTGAAATCATGAGTATCCTGGGTTTCCACCACAGTTTTATATTGTTGTCATTGACGCTCTTCCCTTAAACCTGGTTAAAGTACGGGGATTATGCTAGTTTACACAAACTAACTTCCGAAAGCTACTAAAGTTGAAGTGAAATGTGACAAACAAACTTGGTAGGGGTTAAACAATTTATTTATAAATCAACACACATTTGTTAAGCACATAGTTAGTAACATGGGAGTAGAAGGCCATTTGTCTCCATCCCAACTTTGATTGCTATTGTCCTTTTTTGAAAAAGAAAAAGTTTTAAAAAAGAAATTTCTATCGGACTCTTTGGAGGTTGTGTATGTATCATGTTGCCACACGAATCAGATCATTAGGTAGTTCAGAAATTTAGACAACTCAACAAGATTAATTTGGAATAGCAAGAAAGAAAACCCTTTCATTCATTTGCCAAAAAATTCAATCAAAACGACAAAATCAATGGGTTTAAACACAACCTGGATCAACATAATATCCTTGAACACCAATTTTTAGACTAAAACACCAAGTTTCAACAAAACAAAATGAAACAAACAAACAAAAAAAAAAAAAAACTAAACTTCTCTTCAATCTTCATCACTTTCCTGGGGCCTTCTTTTTCCTCCCAAAGTCTCATACAAATTCAGCAACACCTTCAGCTGATAGGGAATAATGGTCCTTGCTTGCTCTCCACTTCTTGATAGTCATACGACGATGATTTTTAATAACATAGAAGGTTTTCTCTGCCAGTTGATGAACTTGACGCCGAGCCTTTCCCATGTTTTGATAATAGTCATTTAACCAAGTCTGATTATCACCAAGATTGTTCCCCAAGAGGGCCTCTCGCCCTTCTGATGCTTCAAGTTTATGGCGAAGTGTTTCTCTCTCAATGATCATTTGTCTTTGCCCCTTTTCAATATCAACATAATGGCTGATTTTCTTTACATTCTTTTAATTGATACATCCAACATGACCTTTTTTCTCGAATTTCTCCTTCTACTGGTGAATTTCTCCCTTTTGATAGTTCATGACCTCTTCGGATGCCACTAAGTCCCTCTTCAATCGAGAGTTTCAAAAAACTCTGACTCTTTTATCTGTCATGCAAATGGATTCTACTACCAAGTCTCCTCTAAAACGGGCTCATCTTTCATCTGCATCTTCGATTCTCCTCCATATTCTTGAAATTCAACCGGTGATTTCTCCTCTTTGGACCGAAATTATTGTCGGAGGAATCTGGTGTTGGTTGCTTGTCATCTCTCCAATATTTTTCCAAGCTTTTTTTTTAGAAGCGTTGATCTCTTTTTTTATGCTGTTTCCTTTGGGAGTGTCACCCACAGTTCATGATCACCAAAACAATGATAAGTAACACATAAGAACCACCTTCCGTTTTACTATGCTCCACAACCATTTAACTTTACTAGCTTAAGAATTATACTCCAGTACCAAATCTTCATAATATCTTCGTTATTAAAGGGGCAAAACTTGGTGGAGTATCATATGCAAACCTACTCATATCATCATTGGGTGGGATTTTATGAACTCTGACCAGCTGGCGCATAACCCGAAAAGGGGCATAGGGTTGAACACCTCTAAGACCAATCAACACCAAAAATGAGATACCACTAAACATGCAAATGATATCCTTAGCTGGGAACCAGTAATAATTCAACACTATTTCATCAGATGTGATCACCAAAAGTTTGTCTTCACATGCTATGATTCCTTTTGGAAAATCAATTTTGGCTTCCCTTTCCTTATGGGAAGAAACGTAATTACACCAGTCTGGAGTAACCTGGGCACACAATCATAGTGATAAAGGTGTTCCAAAATCATATTTGGAGAAAAATATTACAAACTTCAAAGTACATTTCCCCACTTAAACATTTAGTAAATGCACGAAACATATCTGCCAGGATCATAGGAATAATAGTTGAACTTTCCAGTATCGTCAACGCCTTCACCATACCAGCCGGACGAATGTCAATATGCTTGTCCCGTTTGGGGAAACCAATGAGCCCTTAAGTTCGACCATAAAGACAAAACATCCATTTTCCTTCCAAGCCTCATCACCCCCTTGGTTATTCAACTAGTTTCGATAGTTTTTGAATCTATCCTTTTACCGTATCTCTGGTATAGAAATTCAAGTGAGACCTATCCATTTTCAAACTCTCTTTCTCTATTAGATTGATCTTTCGGAGTTCTAGGAACTTTTTAACATTTTTAAAATGTTTCGAAATTATGGGGTCTTTATTGCTAGCTCGCACCCTCGAACAATAGACCCCTCATTTGAAGTAGCCGACAATTTTCCAAAGTTGGTGTCATTTGCAAAGTCAGAAAATCGAAATACCATTAGTTTTTGAGATCCCCCAAACGGAATTTCAATGCCTCGATCAAACATTCCTTCCAGACTATAGAGAGCGGAAAAGAACGAAAGCCGATGATCCTGTAAATTTTCCGTGCGCGGATCCGGGCCCTCCCACGGTCTGTGACGGGAAAGCTGGCGGGAGGACGAGTGCGGACAGGGGGCACCGAAGTGGCGGCGGGGCATTCCCTCCTGCACTAGATGCCACAAGGGGTCCTTTACTTTATTGCTATGACTCCCTGTCTATCCACTATGCCATTAAATCTTTGGGTAGGTGTCACACGATCATGAAAATCTGAAATTTCTTCGCTTCTAGACTATAGAATCCAATTAAAGGTTTGTGACAAACTCTAACCGAGGGAGGAAATAAAAGTAAAAAAAATTTTTGAAAAAAAAAGAAAGAAATGAAGAATTTTTTTTTATTTATTTTAAATCAAAACCACCCATTTTTAACAAAACCTGAACCGAGACAGGAATGTCTACATATCTCTTTTTAGTGAGAATTAGGTGTGCTTACTTAATAAAGAAAACTTGCCCCCTTGAATGAATACCCTTTATTTTGACTTTTTTTAAAAAAAAAACAAAACTCATAAACTATTTTGAAGCTGGTTAACAATGTAAAGACCTTCTGAACCAATTATTTTCACATAACATATAAAATGAACATTTTGTTCTAGAGTAGATAACTATCATAGATTTTTCTAGGCCATATGCGCATGATGGAAAAAAGAACACAACATACCACAAACAATTGGTCTAGCATTTATGAAAGGTGTCTAGCCTGGCTTACTCGAACAAACAACTCGAGCAGGGGAGGGTCAGCATATCGATAGGAGAGCTATTTCAGCTTAATTGGTGGTCCAACCCCACCTAACATGTGTGACAACCTAGAATCAGGAGTGTAACCACACATTGACTTATCCTAGATAAAAGCCTTGTGGCGTGTATCCACACACACAACGTATAATAAAATTTCAGAGACTCGGATGTGCCGATGAGAAGGGAATATCCATTATCAAACTAAAAATTATATTAAAATAAATAACCAAACAATAGCCAACAAACATATACTAAATTAGCCAAATTAAAAAAACAAATAGCCAAAATTAGTCAATGTACAAAGCTCGAATTCTAAAAGGTTTCCCCAGCGGAGTCGCCAGATTTGTCACAATTCTTCTATGTTTATTTAACAATTGTTGGGGATATGACGGTTTTAAAAAAAAATATTATTTTAGAGTCGCCACTTGAAATTGAGGTTTTTAGGTGTTCCAAGTCACCCAGTATTTTCTAAATTTTTTAAAAAAAACTCTTATTGGTAAGAAATTCTATTGATCGGAGGAAAGGTATGAGGTACCCTGTGAGACCCGTGATTCTAGCACAGTTGCTTTATTAAGTTATATTTGGTTTAAAATATTTTTTTCAATAAAAAGGAGAAATTTTTTATTAATTACTATTTTTTTTTGAAAACAATTGATTGGTCTAGGAGCGTAACCACACACAAGACCCTCTTTTTTCCTTTTTAGAAAGAGAATACACACCAAGGATCGTAATCGAACATATGATGATATTTGAAATTTTATTTTTTTCAAAAAACAAAAACAACTGATAATTAATTACTCAATTTTTTTAATAATGACAAAAATGAAGAAATGAATATATTGCAACATAAAGACAAGAAAATGATTTGTTTTAGCTTATTAATATATTTTTTTTATCAAAAGAAACAAATAAACATTAAAGTACTACTACTTGACAATAACAACAAAAGAAACAAATAATTTTTTTACAAAATAATAAATAAACACCCTTTTAAAACTAGTGTTATACTAATTTTAATTTTTTTCTAATATTGATAAAATTTCAGAAATAACAAATTTATTAAAAAAAATTATTTTATACCAAAAGACCACATTGACTTATTTGAAAAAAGATTCCAAAAAATAACAAATTTTATCTAATTGTTAGATTATTAAGACAAAATGGTCAAATTTATATTTTTATTTTAATAGTCATTTCATATATTTATTTAAGAGAAATAACCAGATTTACATTTTTGCAGAAATAACCTGATTTACATTTTTTTGTTGAAATAACCAGATTTACATTTTTGTAGAAATAACTAGATTTACATTTGTTTTGCAGAAATGACCAGATTTACACTTTTGTAAAAAATGACCTGATTTTTATTTTTGTTTTTGCAAAAATGACCAAATTAACCATTTTTGTAAAAATATCAAGTTTTACATTTTCTATTTTATTTTTAATTTCTTTTTTTTTTATAAAAAAACCAGAACCTAAAATATTGTGATTGTTATATTTTTTCATTTTTTTGACAAAAAGCAAGAGTCTACTTACTAATAAAGAGATAAATTAAAATCACACGATTAACAATTTTATGTACATAGTCAAAAAATAATCGTGAAAATCACTATAGACTAAGCTAACATAAATAAATAAAACTACCTAGCATATCTAAACATAATCACATAAGATACAATAGGTTTCAATAATAAGAGACATTTTATACCGCAACTTTATATCAAAACATAACGAAAATGTTTAAATTAAAATTTACATGTAAATGTAAAAAAATACCTAAACTTGTGACAAACAAAAATGTGGAAGAAAATTTATTTGAATTTCAAATACCATCAAAGATGAAATATTTTTTAAAGAAGAAGAAATTTCTTATGTTTTTTTTTTCTAGCAATTTTTGTTCTTTCTTTTTTTCCCTCTTTTTTTTTGCCCCCCAAAACAAAAGAAGAAGAGAGTTTAATAAATAGGTGTTAAACATTAACCACCAACTCTTCTTGAAAACTAAAGAGTCATTGCATCATTTAGATGACCCAATTCTTTTATTCATTGATTGAATAATTAGCTACTTGTCCATCGAAAATCTATAGTCCCGCAAACTGTTGCCCATTTCATCAAGACCCAAACATATGACCCCTAATCACAAAATCTAAATATCTAACGATGTGAATATCAACACACACAACATAAGGCAGAAAAAAATAAACATGAAAATGAAATTTTAAAAATAATATAATAATAATACTTCAAGCAACAACATCAATATGATAAACTTAAAGAAAATTAACAAAACAAATACAAAATCCGACATCAAATGACTTATATGGTCAAACGAAAAAGGATAAGGACGAATTTGGATAGATGGGGGGGGGGGGGGTGGTTGAAGATTGACAAAAATTCCGGGTAAATGAAGGCCTCCGGAAAATTTTTGACGGACTTTGGACAGAAAATTTATATCAAATAATATCTGTTGAAGATATCAACTCATTTATATAACGGGTTTAGGATAAGGATGATCGAAACTTCATAAATCTAAGGAAAAAACTGAAGATTCATAATTCATTTTCCTTAGATATATGGAGTTTGACTGTAGATATAGATTAAAGATTTATGGATTTGTGTAGAGTAGAGTGAAAGGAAAAGATGGTAAGTTTTGAAGATTTTTCCGGCCAAAAAGGTGGTGATCGGCGGCAGTAGTGGGGGCGGCGGCGGTGGCCGGCCGGCAGCATGGGAGCAAAGGGAAGAAGAAAAATAAAATCTAAATACAAAAATGTTAATATTTAGGTTTCTGGTATTTTTTGGGTCCATTTATAACCTTGGATCAAAATACCTCCATGGTTAAAATTTATAATCTTGACCCTTTCGATTGAACCCCGGTCCAAAACTCAATTGGGCAAATCGAATTTGATCTAAATCACCCCAATTCACCAAATTGGGTAATTTTGGCCAATAAAATCATATAAAAAAATAACCCAAAAATACAAATCAAAAATATTTATATAAAATCAAATACTTTCTATATAGTAGAGTAACATAAATACGTAATAGATGTTCACAACAAACGGTAAAGGTCGTATCATGTTAATTCTTTATTGTGTTTTAGAGTGGTTTAAGGTCAATTAATTTTAGTGTTAAATAAATTTGGAAGAGAATGAAGGTTCCAATAAACCCTAGTTAGTTGAAATACCCATAAATTATCAAATTAAAAATATTTGAGTCTTCTTTCTAATGCCACTAAGTTTGAGTCATTCGGAGTTAGAAGTAGAGAGTTATGCTGATTTTACTAAGCTGATACAGTTGAGTGCTGATTTAACTGACATAAAAATATTTAAAATGGTCGTCTTACCCTTAGGAAAACCCTAACAAATTTTTTTGACTTATGAAAGACAAAGAACGATCATATTTATCTAGACACATACTTTTGTCCTTAATGAACGCTCTATGTAATGTAGGATTGTAAAAGAATCTGAATGCATATTATATTATGGATCAGCAACACGATTTACATAAATAAGAAAATAAGATTTCAAATTAAAGTTCTAAATCACATTAACGGACTCCTCTCAAGCCTTTAGCACAATCCTTGAAATTCTTATAATTATCAGTAGGAATTGAGTTTTACTACTTATGTCACCTCGAAGCCGAGGTATGTTTAGAGGAATTAGAACAAAGCATGAATTTCAATGTTTTTCTTAGGGTATAACATTATTGCATGATCTAGAGTATTAATGAAGGGAAAATATTTTGTGAACATCACGTAGTCTCTCCCTTATAATGTTTGGTGCACTCACACTCATAAAAAAAAGACTCTACGAGATGCTTTTTTTCAGACATCTAGGACACTTGAACCTGGTGCTTGAATATAAAATTTGTCATTATATGAGTCTACACCTCAGCCGAGACATGATACCAAGAACCACAAGTGGACCCAAGATAAGATTTGGCATACATATCAAATCACAAAATGAAGAACTAAGAAGAAGCTAAAATGCATGACTAAATAAGAGAAATTAAAAAAAATCCATGAAATCACATTTCTATTGTCAGAAATAAGTCTGTATTATTTCGATTGAAAGTATAAGTCTGGCGGGATATGGCCCTTAACTACCTCAAAATCAAAGACAACATGAAGGAATGTCTAATAACCTAAATTAGTGAGTCCCCAATGAGATGGTCTCATCAAGTGCTAACTGAAAATGTTGTAACCTTACAAGCCATGAGTCTGAGTACAAGCCGAAATCTACATCATACAATAATGCAACACACAGAAAAATATTCTTCAATACGTGAAATATACTAATATGAAAGAACACCAACATACTCATATAAAGTAACATAAGGAGGAAACAATGACACCAACATACTCATAAAAGTTAAAATGAGGAGGAAACAATGGAATATGGTTATAAAATCTAGAGTTATAGGGATAAATAAGGGACTAAAGAGAAGCATTTGAAACCCATACATAAATATCAATTTTAAGACCTTATTTTAAAAGCATATACAGAAAGCCAGTTTAAATCAGTAGGCTTGAATAATTATAATAAAAAATATCATACTCAATACCCCTCAAATGAAGTTAAGGGAATATCGTAAAAGATGTATAAATTGGGCAGTTTCTTAAAATTGACATACACAATGTAAGTCCATGATATCCAACCACTAAACTAGTTGGGAGGGCTTCCCTATGCCATGCTAGAGGATAAAGCGCATTATATCTATGTAGATCTACTAATCTCAGCCTCTCAAGGCCAAAAAGTTATCTGACAAAGCGGTGAAATATACTCCTACATTGATACATAGTAATGGAACTTGAGTTTTCTAACCTACGACCTCTCCGAAAACAACAATATTCATATAATTCTCAAAGATATGAAAACCACTTATCATCTTGAGTCATTATGATATTCAACTTAAAATTCATATCTTAAAATAACATGTATGTAGGTTGTAATTATCATGCTCATAGATATGAAAAACACTTACCATTTTGAAATTTCATATGAGGTTATTCAAAAGTCATATCTTAAAATAACATATATTTATGTTTCAATTCATATAATTCTTGTTTTCATGCTTATAATCCATAAGATTATGAATAACCATAAAAATCATGCAAAATCAGTACCATGAGGTTTCAATATCAAAGTGAAACAATGATAACTTAGCTTAATGAAGAAAGATCATAATGTCACAAAACCCCTAACTATACTTATAATAATCTTGTCAAATTATTAAGAATCAAAATACTTTTAGGCATGAGAGAGAAAGGAGTACTCTCATCGAAGCCTTACACACCGGAAAAAATGAGACTTAGAAGGAAGAACTCATTTTGGTACCTTAGAACCTTATATCATGAACTTGAGAAATCCTTCTATATATGGTTTTCTTGGATATAAAGTGTGGAAAATAAATGTTGGATTAAAAACCTTAGAATTCTTGAATATAATCTTGAATTTAAAGCCTCTAGATATTGCAAAATTTGAAATCCCTTTCTTGATGTTCTTATTTTTTAAAGAAATAAAACTAGAGATTTTGAGAGTTGCTATACATATAATGATGTTATTGGATTATATGATGGACTTAGCGAAGTTAATTGAGTATAAAAGTTCAAGAATTCCCTTTTGTAAATGCAATAGGATCCTAAATATCAAATACAATGACCTTTTAATGAATTTCGTCATCCAAATCGGCTATCTAAAGGTTCCCTCACTGAAATATTCGGTAGATCACCAAATGGTGCTTTAGATCTCCAAAATATTCATATATTTAAGCTTTTTTGGGACATTTTGCTGAGGTAATTTGGGGATTAAAAAAACCATTAGGTGACTCGCCGAATGAACAAGTATCCTTGTTGAGTTTCTTAATCTGAACAAGTTTCAGTAAACCAATCATAACTTTTCCTTTGAACTCTGGTTGATGCAAAGTTAGTGGAGTTAGAAATAATATTAATACAACTTTAATTTGGTATGTTATAGGCCACCTAACATTTATCCTCTAAGAGATATAGTTGTTTTAGTTTGTCGTTAATATGAACTCATGTGAAAATTTAGTCGGTAGGAATACTTTGAAATTGGCTTGGTGTTTGAGGTACCTTACGACCCTAAAACACTTCACATACACTTACTACACTTAGTAAAGTACATTAAAATATGTTTACAACATAGAAATCAATAGGTTCAGGCCTATACACATATGGAGGATGGTACAAATCTTTTCTTAAAGTTGTGGGGCATTACACATTTCCTCACCTCTATCTCAACTCACTACCAAATGTAAGTGTCATTCAACATGGAGATGCGCATCATTCGTCAACACACACACGCTAAACAAAGTCCTTCCTATTTACAACCATCACTCAGGGTACAAAAGCACACCCTATCGAAATGAAGTCCGTATTAACGTTGGTACATCTCCATCACAGTTCAAAGCCTTTGGGGCAAGGCAACGACAACACATCAGAAGAAAAACATATTTGACTAAACGAGAAGGTGATGAAAAGTTAGATCGTGGGGGGGTGATGAGGGTGGGTAGGAGAAGGAAAAAGGAGGAATTGAGTGTAGATAGGGTGGGGGGGAGGAGATGAAGAGAAGGGAGGTTGAAGGAAAGGGAGTTAGGGGGGGGGGGGGTGGGGGGTAAGGGTGATAGAATGGATCTTTGGAAGGGCGGAATATGAGGGTAAATAAGAAGAAAGCGCAATCATTTATTTCCCCTCTATTTTTCGTCTCCCGTTTACATTATATATAAGATATCTAGATAGATATATAATAATATATATATTATATCATTTTCTCTTAATGAATAAACCTCCTAACGTGAAATTATTACTAACGTTCCCTACTTAGAAGTAAGTTTTCGGGATGGTTGTGACTATTCAAAAGAGTTGTGACTTTTTTTTAATAAGTTGTGACTTATCCAAGGGTTGTGACTTCTTGGAAAGGTCTTCTTTTTTTTTTTTTTATGAATATTTAATTTTCTGATAAGTCATAACCTTTTTCAAAGGGTTGCAATTTTTGGCGAGTTATGACTTTTCGAAAGAGTTGTGACTTCTTGGAAATGTCATGACTTTTTAGATGACACACAAGAAACACTTGTTCATACTACCCTTGTTGACTCTAAATGGAGTGACGTCCTTCATTTTGTCAACCATATTGTTTTAATCTCCTACTCTTCTTTTACATTATAAATTTTTTTTTTTGATTTATTCTCATTGAGTGATTTTGATGTTTTGTCGGTTGTAAGATAAACAAGTGATTATATATCTGATTTCATAGATAAAATTTATTCTTTAATTCTAATTTTTAGTTTTTTCGGTAAGAAAAGAAAACCTTACTCAGTTAACTAGGAACACTCAAATAACTATCTTTGATTTTTGTATATAGTCAATAGAGAAGTTATATATGAGAGCCATCAACAACAACGTCATCTATTATATGACAGTCAAATATTTGCATTATTGCATTTAACTAATAAAAGTTTATCAATGATCATCTTCATAGATTCATGTTTTATATATATATATATATATATAACAAAAGATCCAACATAAAATGTGGTGGTCATATGTACAAAGCTGCTACAAAACGGTACAATTTGCAAAAGTGGATTAAAATATACAAAATTTTCGCGCAAATTGAAAAGACTATAATTATCAAAAGGAACAAATATAATCCCGATCCAATCTCACCTTCGTCTCTAAGTCTTCCTCAAGCTGGCTAAATCTCACTACTAATAACTGGTGTTGGAATCTACATCACGAAAATAGATAAAGAGTTCAATTTTTGTGTATCAAATCAATATATATAAAATACACATGAAAGGCCGACTAATCTAAAAAAGTAATGACTATGAAAAGCAGGAATGTAACACTACAGAGGTCAAATGAACAGAAAACTAAAAGAATGCACATGAGTCTAGGAAAGACAACTATAACCTATATGGATCCTATAATCCCAGAAGGCACACTGTTGAGAAAGATTAAGTAAATAACCTGAACGAACCCCCATAAGTTGATAGGTACACATAAGAATTATAATGAAAAGAATGGAACCCAATTTATCTAGAATAGGAGAGTGCATAGCTCGACCTGGAACTACTGATACGACACCCAAACAATCCTATAGAAATATGTCGCAAGGTATAATCTCAATCAAGTATAATGTCTCCAAGCTTGGATTGGGGCTGAGTATCAAGTGTTTAGACTTTGAATGTGCGGTGATAAAAGTGGTATGATCAGACCTTAGATTTGCGATTATACAAACAACCTAAGAATCATCCCAACCATATTAATCATCATAAGGCCTCCATGGATCGACTTCCACCTAAAGGGATCCAACAAAACACTCCAAGGCCAAACCAGATCCAACCTCACATCGTCGAACAAAACCCAAAAACACAACCGAGAATCACTAGGGCCATAGTAAAAAGGGACATCGATGAAAATTCATTGTGCGGATTACCCTTAATAGCTCTGTGATTACAATAACCCAAGTCTTTATAAACAGTTTTCTAAGCAACTAAGTCATCAAAAGCAACATTAGAGCAGATTCTAAGGCCTATTAGATTTAAAGTACAAGTCTAAGGCAATAGCTAACCTATGCCTAGGCAGAGACCTATAACAAGTTTCTAAATATTCATCAAAAAATATACACGAAGACCAAAACGTAAGGATGATCACAAAAAAGGGAAACAAACATGATGACATTCTCAAAACTTAAATACAAGTAAGAACATGGTTTCTAAGAAACTTACATGAATCAACTACTAAGCCAACCCGAATTCCAACTAATAAAAAAAATCATATTCTCAAGCTCAATATAAAGAATGTGAATCCACACCACATCTTCTCCAAAATCACAAATTTAGAGATTTTCCCTTATGAATAGCCTTCGATCGCTATCACACTATCAAAAATATAATCATGAAATCATTATGGGTGTTTAGACACCAAACATACTACAGTTGAATAGAAAAAAATCGAGTAAAAAACGAGAATGTGGAACCTTCTAACAATCCAAAAATTTAATCTGTCAAAAGGTACTCAAATTGAGGTTCTGAAATAGCCCAAGCGACAACATACAATTTACCATCAAAGTGCTTAAGAAGCCACATAGAGACAAAAATGACCTTGATAACACATCTATCGCACTCCTCCGAATACTCTAACATGTAGCCACAAACTTCTCAAAATTATCAACTGGAATCACACAATTTTGGATTCCTAGAGATTAAGAGTACAATTTTTAATCTATAAACTCTTTATCGTGTTGGTCTTTAAAATTAAAAAACATAAATTTTCCCTCTTTGTTGCGATCCAAAAGAAGAGGTTCTGCGAACGTGGATATCCAGCCTACCCAGGCCTTTATGGATGCAATATTCTACTCGTGATCATACAATACAATCTACCACACCTTCGTGAATGCGGCCTATACCTTGTGAACACAAAAACCAATACCCTTGGTAACAACAAAATATGTGGGCAGGGTCACAAACACAAAGAAGGATTTTAGGTTGTACAAGTTGAAGCACATCAATTGGTTTTACAAACTTGCAAATCCCTGATAGAGTACTTGAGATTTGTTCAGAATTGCGTGCACACAAATAGATATGCTACCCTACCAATTCAATATTTCAAACTCATTGGAGATGTCAAAACTTCTCCGATGGTCCTTCAAGGCCAAACTCAAAATTGTGGAACTAACAGAGCCGCCAAAATTGCATTTTGAGGTCTTCTTGAACTTTTGACCGAAGTCAGCCGTTTATGTTTTGAAAGCTCAAAAACAAAGAAACTTGCACATAATCTAAATGAATGACCAGGTGACTGAGTTATTAGTCCCAACAAGTCATAAGTGGTTATGGATCGCTATATAAACGTTCTAAATGATGAAAATAAGTCAATAACACAAAATTTACACCGAAGGTCATTACAAAAAATCTACTCAAAATTTATCTCAGGATTAACTCCCCTTATCCATCAAACCAACCACCCCTAAAATCTTGAAAATAATTGAAAAAGGTACATAGCCACACTAAAATAATCAATGCGTATAAATCTTAATTTTAAATCCCTAAAACAATTCAAGGATTGTATTTCCTCAACCAAGACTAAGGTTTATGCTAATCTAAGGCTTTACGGCTGAAATACTAGACTAATATTCCAAAAATGACCAAAATGAAACTAAGTATAGTATAATATTAAATCCTCACCCTACACCCTCTTAACGGTCATCAAACACATGTTATATAGAAACTAACTAAGCTAATTATAGCTAAATAAGAAGACTGTACCATACCTCAAAGTCAAAATTGCACCCAAACTTCTACTCGTACGCTTACCTTTTTGAAGAGCCTTTTGAAAGTTGTCACAATATTAAAAAAGTGACCCCCTATGTTAATATAATCAAGTTGACACCTATATTAAAACTGTCACAACTGAGCCTATACCTTGGACGTGGCCGATACTTGAAAACCATTGCTAGTATCCAAGTAAACCCCCATCCTGACTAACTACAAGCGAAACAATAACTCAAGCATATACAACCATCAAAACTTAATAAATATTTAAAAACAACTTATTAAATATTAAAGCTATCTAAAAGTACTAATTATTAAGCACATGTTTTAAATAAAATATTTAAAACTGAATACTGCAAATCATACCAAGACTATATATCTATATATGAAACCTCTATTGTATAAAGATAGATGTCTTGACAAGATCCACGATACGTCAAAGTGATACTACTAACAAATTATAAAACAAGAGTCTACTAAAAAATTATGAAACAAGAGTCCTCCAAAAGCAAGAAGGTCTCACTAAAAGCTGACAAGTGGATGATGTAATCTCAAAAGAATACATCTTGAAGATCCTAATTACCTGAATCTGAATAGCAAAAAGATGTAGGTCAAATGAAATCAGTACTGTAACACCTTTAAAACCAGACCCATACGAATTTTTTTAGAATTTACCTGGATCAATGAACCACGACAGGGTTCTTGTATCGTGATAAGGTCCACGGTCTTTTAACCTGCCTGTGGTTGTGACATGGACTCCACATGGCCCATAAATAAGACTATGAGACCCTCCACGGGCCTTGGTCATGATGAAAGGCCATGTTGGCCCTCTTAAGGCTAACCAGTAGTCCCCTAAGCCTATTCCTCAGAAACCCTCGCCCAAGTAAGGATCGCGGGTACCTTCACGGTCCATGATCCTTAAGACGGGTGGTGGGGGCGTCCTGTGGATCCTAACTAGTAGTCCCTACACACAGTCCCTTATATCCCCACTCCTAAGTAAGGAATGGTAGGGTCTTCATTGTTTCTGGTCCTTCACATAGGTGGTGGGGGCATCCGTGAAGCTTAACCAGTGGACCTCCAGACCTGAGCCTCCAACATCAGCCCAAGTGAAGACCACGGGGGCCTTCATAGTACGTGTTCCTCTCCAACACCCCGGCGGTAGTATGGGAATCTAGTTCACATCCGAACCCTGTAGTGTAGGCCGGGTAAAAAAAACCTGACAAGTGGCGCACCACGGGGACCTTCACGGTCCGTGGTCCCTCACACAGTTCGTGAAAGTGGTCTTGGTCGTCCCATCTAATTTTTAAGTAGGGTTATTTTGGTCTTTTCCCCTATTCTTTGGACACCTAAACTACATAATTATAACCTTAAACTTTGTGGTTTTGGTAATTCTAGCCTAGAAACATAACTAGAACTTACCTATGTCAAACTATACATCAAACTTAGAAAATTAGAAGCGAAAGAGTAGAAAGAGGCGAGAAACCCTAGTTCATGAACACAACAAATTTTCTATGGTTTTAGACTCGAAATCAAAATATTTCTCCATTGAATTCATCACCTGGTATATGAGATTTCACATGTGGGTTTCTTTTGCCTATTCGATCCTAAAAGTCATTAGATTCATGATTCCCTTATCTTGACAAGACCTAGGATTTCTAGAACTTTAGCTGATTGTCAAGAACTAGTCATTTATATGTTCTAAATTATATTACCATGTTATTACTTCTTTATTTTGCATGAGTTTTAGAACTCCAATCATGTGTTTCTCCAGTTCTTGAATTATACATGATAGATAAGATATTTAAGTAATATCAGATATTCATTTCTCAGTTTTTAAATGTGTCATTATCAGTATAATAATGTTTCATTTTCAATTTTCATGTTAGCTTGAGCTATATAGGAGTAACATAATACCGAGTTGGATTAGGGTGTAACATACTTGAATAATCCCAAAATTACGAGACATGTAGGTTGTAAGTATCCTCCGTGGGCATCATTTTAGTGATCACCCTAGTACGCCTCTGTACCTCTGGCAGGGTATATTGGGTCTTCTCGATGAGACTTATACATTAGAATCCTTATTTAGCAGACGTGGTTTTTTTTATCGATTATTAGTATATCCTACAATTGAATTATACTCCATTGCATTGACTACATTTTAGTACGACCAATATTTAGTCTCAACATGTTATCAGTTAGTCATTGCATTTAGTTTAATCAATATTCATTATTTCTATTTAGCTCAATATTACTTTTATCTTGCTTTATTTCTTGTTAAGTTATATGTTTATTTCAGTTATACTTTATCCTACATGCTGTGATGTATACTATGTGCTACATCTTCTCGGGATGTAGGTTCAGGTCCCCACCAATAAGATCATGCATAGATTGGTTCCCGATCTTCAGTTCAACAACAACAGTGCTTAGTCCACATTCTTCGAGGACTGATTACATATTTACCTTTATTGATTTTAATCTTTAGTGTCCCTTTTACTAGATCGAGTTGGGGCATGTCTTATAATTTCGAGTTAGTTTAGAATGTTATTTTAGACATAGTTAGATTCATATTAGTATTTGAGTTTGATATTTCTCTTATATTAACTCTCATATTTTATATATTTAGTTTATAATGGGTATTCCCCATCAATTTATTTTTCATGATATTTACATTTCCGTATCAGTGTTCTTAATCATATTATGCTCATTTCATGCCAATAGGGTTATCTTGGGGTCACTTGTGGTCCCAAGTCCTGTGTTTGCATCTTACATATAGTTTAGGGCGTGAAAAACTTTCTATCAAAGAATTAGGTTAGGTGTCCCACGATGTTTGAGAAAAACTAGGAATGTAATCCGCACTACATCTAATGAGAGGGAGACTACAAAGTGTTTTAGAAAAAATCTTATTTTCCTTATTACTCTTATCCTGCATAAGGTTTATCTAATTTTGTTCTAACTCAAGGTTCTACGTTTTAGATCATACCTCATTTAGAGCTAATGCCAAAATGCGAATGTCAGGAACGCAAACACAACTGCTCAAGTCACAGATCAGGAAGTTTCGAAGGCAGAATTCAAAAATGCCATTCAGATGTTGGCTCAGAGTGTGGCTAACCAGAAAAATCAGCGGGTTTTAGTTTAGGCAAATGCTGATATTGGGAAATTGCACTTAGATTTCAGGATTTCTTTAGGATGAATCCACCAGAGTTCTTTAGTTCACAAGTTCGAGAAGATCCACAAAACTTCATTAATGAGGTCAAGAATATCTTTGAAGTGATGCAGGTGACTGGAAAATGATCAGTTTGAGTTGGCATCTTACCAACTTAAGGATGCAACTCCTATTACTTGGGATTGCTTTAGTGAGACCTTTCAGTACAGGATTTTCTCAAATAGTGAGAGAGGCAAACTTATTATTTCATGATTTTAGGCAGGATCTGTGACATTCCAAGAGTAATTGCTCAGTTCACCCCAACCTCCAACCAACTCCTCCAGGTCTGACTCCCTGACATGGTAGCTGATGATAGAGTACAAAAATGCTATGTTGCTGGAAAACATAAATATCTATAGGCTCATGACTCATTCTAAGTAGGTTGAGGGTAATAAGCTTAGAAAACATGCCATGTAAAATAAGAAGGTTATGATTGGAAACTATGAGTATTCTCAATAGAAATTGGGTGGTCAAAATTGCTCGCAAGATTAGCAGATATTTTCAGTACCAGAATTTTCATCAACTAGTGTTCTATCATTTAAATTCATAAAAGATTAGAAAGGTAGGGAACCAGAGTATAAGTCTCAGAAAATTGTTTCATGTAGCAAAACCAACCCGATTTGTCCTAAGTGTGGTAAGAACCATCTGGGTGATTTCCTTGCAGGAAAGTAAATATGCTTTGGATGTGGTCAAACTGGTCACAGGTTGAAGAATTTTCATTGTAAGTAGGTCCAGGGAGGCAATGCTAATAGAGCCTAGTCTACAACTTTAGAAGCACCAGTAGGTTGCCTGATTCTGTAAGGTAAATCATCTAGTATAGGTGGCAGACAACGCCGAACAAGTTATATACTCTTTAGGCTCGCCAACATCAGGATGATTCTCCTTATGTAGTCATTGGTAGGTTATGATATTTTGATCTTGATGTTTATGCATTGTTAGATGTAGGGGATATTTTGTCTTTTATAACTCCTTATATAGAGGTCAAATTCAGTATTAGCCTAAAACTCTGTCAGGATCCTTCTCAGTCTCTACTCTTATCGATGATCCAATTATATCTAGAAGGGTATGCAATAATTGCCTTGTCAAAGTGTCTCAGAAAGTCACCTCAACAGATCTTGTAGAGCTCAAAATGGTAGAGTTCGATATTATGCTAGGGGGCGGGGGGGTGGGTGCGGGGGGGCAATGGATTGATTAACATCCATTTAGCACTCACTTGATTGTTTAAACTCGGAATTTTTTTTCACAATTTTGTGACAGCAATCTTAGAATGAAAGGGTTGTAGCTTGACATATGGGTCGATTCAGTTTTTATTACCGTTACGCTAGAAATTTTATCTCTAGGGTTAATCCTCTATATCTAGTTCGGTGAAGATTCCGTTTCAAACCCCAACTCTTGATTAGTTGTTATAGTGAAAGTGTTTCTATATGTGTTTCAAAAGATCTTTCCTAAATTCTCCCCAAAAGGGAAAACGACTTTGGAATCAATCTCCTTCCAAATACCCAGCCTGTTTCTATTTTTCCTTACAAAATGGATCTGACCGATCTTAACGAATTGAAAGATCAATTGAAAGACCTTTTAAATAAGGGTTTCTTTAGACCTAGTATTTCCCCATGGGGTGCACCAATGTTGTTTATAAGAAGATAGATGTATCTCTAAGAATGTGCATTGACTAAAGGTAGTGGAACAAGGTCACAATCAAGAATAAATATCCTATCCCCAAGATTGCTGACTTGTTTGACCGACTTCAGGGTGCTAGTTATTTCTCTAAGATATACCTCATATTTTGTTATCATCAACTTTGAGTCACAGATAGTGACATTCTGAAGATAGCCTTCAGAACTTGGTATGGTCATTATGAATTTGTAGTAATGTAATTTGCACAAACTAATGTTCCCGCAACATTCATGGATTTGATGAACAGAGTGTTCAAGAAGTATTTGGACTTGTTCATTATTGTCTTTGTTGATGATATCCTCATTTAGTCTAGAAATGAGAAAGTAAATGAGGAAGAACATGCGAGTCATTTGAGGGTTATCCTGCGAACTCTCAATGATCATCAATTACTTCCTAAGTTCAGTAAGTGCGAATTTTGGTTGCAGTCAGTTGGATTTCTTGGGAATATAACTTGTAGAAAAGTGATTTGAGTAGATTATCAAAAAATAGACTTAGTGAAACAATGGCCCAAAACCTACCTCTCCTATAGATGTCAAAAGTTTCTTGGGGTTGGTGGGCTATTATAGAAAATTTGTGGAAGGATTTTCATCCATAGCCTCTCATTTACTAAGTTGACGTAAAAGAAATTCATGTTTCAGTAGTCAGATGATTGCGAGAAAAGCTTTGGCGAATTGAAAACTAGGTTGACTACATATCCTATTTTGACTCTACCAGAGGGGTTGTATGGTTATGTTATATATTTTCATGCTTCAAGAATCGACCTAGGTTGTTTGTTGTTGTTGAACCTTTTAACATTGTCAAAAACACATCATCTAATTCTAAGTGTCGATGGTTGTCAATTAGTATATAACCCAACCAATGGTTGGGGTCAAGTCCCAAGGGGAATAATTAGCCAAGTAGAAATTAGCAAGGGGTGACACAAGTGTCAATTAACAATATGGGGTTTGTAGACAAAATATCAACTAAAAACAACAAAAATAAAAGAGATACAAAATCCTTGGGATGTGATAGAAATATGAGGTTAAATAAACAACTGGGTACATGCTGTTACTAGTAAATTTTTGCAAATTTTCGACTAAGATTAACTATGGTGGGGTAAATTCTCTCTTGAGAAATTTACCCTGAATGAATTCAGTTTCCCTTGAACACCGAGAAGCCGCTATTATGCCCAGCCTTCACCTTAGCCCATTCACTCTCTCGAGCTGGAACTGTGGAAGATGGTTTAGGATTCACTCTCTCGAGCAGAACCCATGACAACCCAATTACCACCGACTATCGATTTAGTAGTTTTTTTTTCTAAGACCTGTCTCTTAAGCAAGCCCAAGACACTAAGATAAAATCTTTTTTGCAACTACAATTTCATAAAGTTCAAACACAACTATTGAATGAAATCACATTTAAACAACAAGATAACTACTAATTAGCAAGACCAGTAGTTCAACTCATATTCACATAATCATACCCCAAAAATTGGGGTTTTAGGTATGCAAAGTATGGAGATGAAAATCGATATCAAAAGCTGTTTCCATCAAATGGGTAACAATAGAGAATGTCTTTATATGCTCTTAGGATGAAGATTCTTTAAGGTCTACTTCAAATTTCTTGAAAATTGGGAACCTGCAAATCTTCAAGGTTCAAGAACAAACTCTCCCAAAACTCTAAGAACTCAATTATAGAAACAAAGTCTAAAAAACTACTGTTCAAAGCTAAAATTTTGATACTAAGTTATAAATATTAACGAGTATTTATAGTTTTGAAAAATTTATTCTACGAAGGACCACTCAACATAGTTAGTCGAGATTTCTGATCAACTCGGTGATCCAGCCTTTGGCATATTTTATCACATCTTTCTTTTGCCTTCAGCATCTTCTCGTTCTATAACTTTGGGCGATATAGTACTATTTCGCAGAACTTCTCGGCAATATGCCGACTGCTCCTTTTCACCCCTGACTTGATTTTTTTCTTTGGGGATCAGTACTTTTGAGTATCAGGAAAGATTAAGTTCATAAGGTGACTCGCCTAATGGCTTAGGTGATCCTCAGGCCTTCATTTATTTGTTCTATTAAGCTGCCCTATTCCTTTTTGGTCAAAGGTGTCCATGCGTTGTCTAAAAGTCTAAATAGCTGAAACTCTAGGTTTTTCATCAGTTATTGAGACAAAATATAAATTTGAGGTTACTAATCTATCAAAATATAACCTTAGATGAATCCAATCGTGGACTCATCAGAACCCCCAACTCAAACTTTTGCTTGTTTTCAAGTAAAACCAAAGTTGAGAAGTTCAAAATGATGTCTAAAAAAGTTCTACATAAGACTTGATTATTAATGAGCACAAAAAAATTCAACTTACTCATGCAAGGATCAATTGTGCCCATAAAGACTTAAGTTGTGACACACCATTATAAAAGAATTTCAAGCTCACGATACTTTATTCAAATGTAGATTAAAGTGCAAAAAAAGTGATTAAATGCCCTCATACAAAGAATGATTCCATTTTCACACACAATAGTTCAGAATTTAAATTTATGGAATCAAATGCAACGTTCACTCACAAATATGAAAAAATGCATGACTTAACGTATAGGTTTGATTGTATTTTCCAATCAACCTTTATTTCAGTTCACTCACGATAAAAAAAGTCTTTTTAACTCTTGTAACGAGGCTGAGTAAAAAGGTGTGGTCATTACATTTATCCTCTAGAAATGTGGTGCTCACAACAATTCCTTTCTCCTTCTTTCATCATTTTCTTTTGTTCTCATAAGTCATTCCATTATTCACTTCTCCATGTATTGTTGTAAGACCCCATAACTTTATTTCATTCTTTTTTTTTTGTTTTCTTTTTCTTTCTTTTTTTCTTTCTTTCTTTCTTTCTTACTTTTTCTCTCTCTTTCTTTTTTTATGAAGGGTTTCTATTTTACTCAACACCATAGGTTAATAAAGACTTTTCTTGCACTTCTTGACTTAACTCCTCTTTTAACAAAACCCCAAGCCTAAGTGGCCATATTCATCACAATAATCAGTAGGACTTAGTAGTGGTAATAACAAAAGTTCATGTTTTTCATTCAGTCTTCACAAAGAAGATAAGTCTATGGGTGTAAGAAGAGGTTCGCACACTCATAATGTAGACCACGAAAGAGGTATATGTCAAATTGGTTCACACTCTTTTTTAAGTTGCCTAAGATCATATTATAAGATCAGAGTACTCAGTAAGCTGAACCAACATGGAGAACTCTAAGTGTCATCGTGCATGGTTCATGGTAAGCTCATCACATAAGGCATCAACAACAAAGTCAAACAAGACTCCACACTTTTGACAATGTGCAATGTTCATCGCAAAAAATCAATTTGATACTTGACTAGTCACAACAAGATGTAAAAGTTCATATATTGTCTATGCAACTTCATTTGACTTCGTCGTAGCCGCACATTCATGTTTGTTCGATTGTGAGCAATATTCAAATTATCATTATAGATCAAAACTGAATGTCAAATTTGTCAAGGAACAACCACATTGAAATATATATAAGAGGTGGTGAAATTTTTTTGGATGGGTCAAAATTATTTGCAATTAAAACAATAGGAGCCATAAGCTAGAACATCAACAAAAGCATTTTAACACTAAATTTTAAAGCATAAGTATCCAAATATATACACAAACTACGAGTCACGAATAGAAAACAAAAGATGAGCCTGACCCCACCCCACCACAAATAAAGGTATTTATCCTCAAATGCAAATGAAAAAAGAATACAAAAGACAAAGAGGGAGGTAAAGAAGGGATCATGTCTAGTTAGTCACTCCATTTTTCGGGGCCTCAGTGGTTTGTTCCTCACTCTACATCTGGATATCAGTTCCCCATATCATCTTAGAAGAACCAGCTCTATCAGATATAGGAACAGTGGTACCCACATTTGAAGCCTATACGACTGCATTTACCATGGCCTCCTCAGTTTTAGTAAGGCCCTCATATGCACCCCCTCAGGCACTACCAAGTCTGGAAAATCTTTTTATTTACTCTCCTACCATACTATATCTGCTGGTCGTCAATTTCAGCATCTGACCTATAAATTCTAGTATCCTCACTATATACCTCTCTGGTGGTCGCCAGAGGAATCTCTAAAGTCTTAGAGGAGTCTAGGTCATATGCAGTCTCTCGCAAGGAAGTGAAGTCAGTAACTTTAGATAGTCTACGTCTTTCCTCAATTCTATAATCTCATCTTTTAAAGACGTAACCTCAGAGGCCTCCCCTTGTCTACTCTTACAAGTTGTGACTTCATTACAATTTACTTACCAATACAAATCTGAAGGGGAGTAAGTGCAACAAGTATGGCACCCTCAATCATCCCGAGGATGGATCTCTCAAGTTGGGTTGCTCGTGCATCAGATTATTAGGACAAATGCCCTATATTCAGGATTGTGGCTTGAGTAATCATGACAGTCTAGGAAGAACAGGAAGTACCTAGGACTGTAAAGAAGAGGAAGTGACAGATGTACTCGAAGGCCCATAGGCCGGAGTAGACGAAGATACCTCTATAGGTAAGGAGTCAACATCAACCTCCAGAGAAGTATCTGTCAGAGCTGCTCTCCTCTTGTCGTCCTCCTCTCATGTTTATTCTGCCTCAATACGTTGGATGTTATTAGAGAAAGAAGGGGTGACCTCAATATCTCTCATAGCATCCCATGGTAATACAACACGCCAACACAACTAAGTGATTAGGACTTGAAATGGTAGAGAATCTGTCTCTTCTTGGATCCCATGGCCATCTTTTATGAAATAAGTTGTCCTAGGTCGATGCACCTTTGAAAAATGATAAAGGCAAGATTCTTTAAAATGACCACACTTTGGATCGTTCTTGGATGTCATTATGGTGTTGCTGATAAAGCCAAAGTTAATAGGGATGCCCACCTCAATCCTCTTAGGGGTGTTATTAGAAATCAAAGGTGCCAGCCACCCTTTAAGATCATGCAATAATTGAGCAATAGGCAATCCATCATACGGGTGTGTATAATGTATATCTCTATCTAGTACATAGTTAATGTACTCATTGCTGCACCGACCTCCTTTCCTCAGACCATGATTGTCTTTATTACTATAAACTCAATAGCCTTCTACTTACTCTTAGGAAACAGGTCACCATAAGTTGTATAAATATCATGGACCCAAAAGGGAATATAGGGACCTCGAGGCTTAGTGAAATTCTTGAACCTATGGAATTGGACGGTCTCCTTTGCATCTGAATATTTATCCTCCAAGCCTTCTGCACAAAACATAACTTTTCCTCGAAGATGATTCCTTAACCATCCCATTTTAATATGTTCACAATCGTGGGAGGAGGAACCACATGAAACTTAAGGGTCACAAAAGGTTCCTAAGCTGAAACTTATTTTGTTGCAGGAGGGGTGACCGTCGAAGGAACTCTTGTGAAAGTGATTTGAGATCTAGCCCGAAATTTATCCTTGTGGGAGATCAAAGTCTTCTCGTCTTTAGCTTCAGATAAATCTTCCCGAGTGTCAACACCTACCCTCTGGGTTATATGTTTCTTTTTCTTGCCTTTTCCTCCCTGTGGAAATTCTTGCCTTCTCTTCATAGGGGTATTTCATCCCTCGTCGCATATAATAATTCCCCTTGATTTTTTATGGGGTGGCAGGGTAATATTGGTTCGTACCATATAGCAACCATTAGAAAGTATTGGAACAATCAATTAAGGAGATAAAAAAGAATTTGCTGAAGACCTCGACGATTCCAGTCAGAGAAGTGCAGAACGATACTCTTTGGCAAAAATAGATCTTGAATAGCTACAGAGAAGAGATTGGCTAACAAATTGTAGCAAGTTGGCAATAGTATGCTCGTTCGGCAAGTCGCCGACTACTTTCAGCGAGCAAGGGTATATTAGCTAAAAGTTACAGTGCAACAAGGGTTCAAGGGTGGAGACAATGGGCGATCCAGAGGACTTTTGTGAGTTGACGAGCGCTTTCAGGGACTTCATGATTCTCTCCAAAAGTTATAGTTACAAACATCAAATAAAATATTGATTTGAAAACGAGATAGGGACATTAGGCGAGCAGCCAAGTCGTTTGATAAGCTCGACTCAGCTCACCAAATGACCCAACTTTCCTACTTTCAACTCATCATCTCAAATTCAACCTGCAACCTTGAAAAACAAATTCAAATCATGCATTAATAAAATTAAAACAATATAGCAACACCCATTACCCTGGGATACTTAAAATTATCCTAGTTTTGCCAAAATTTATCAATTGAAGACATTTTCCTTTGAGGATGGCATCACCCTTTCTATGATTATACATTCATCAATTGGCATAAATACGGGCTTCTCAGACTTCACCCAACAAAAATAACCAACATGCAAGAACAACCTTGCGAAAATTAATTATTATATTGCATAATAACACAGGGTCTTAATGATCAAAACAATACGAGCAATAATATGATATCAAAACAATACATTCAATAAATCTAATTCTATCAGAGAGTGCTACAACACATACTAAGATACAATCATTGCAAATGAGTACAAAATTCTCGATAGTAAACTCGGGGTTTGAAAAACCAACCTTTGGTTGAGATTAAATTACTGTGAAATTCTAGGCAAAAAAGATGTTCCATATTCTACAAACAATTAACAATCAAAATATTTATGAAATACAGAAATGTAAAAAATACTAACTTGGTGAGAGTTTGTGAAATTTAAAAGTGAGGAAAATATAAAGAGTTTGAACTTTAAAATCTTTTTCCATTTAAAACTGTCCAGTTCGTCCCTATTCAATATGTTAGTCACATTTGCCGATCCACTCGGCGATATACCGATTGGTAACTTATGTCCCCAAGTTTTAGAGGACCTACAAGTAATTGAAGTCCAAACGGTGATCTTTAATGGGGTTGCAGACTCACCACTGATTTCCAAGGCTTGCCGAGTTTTACAGGCTCCAAAGTAAAATTATGTTGAGATAAATGAAGAGTTAAGTTGGACACGCCAATCATTGAAATGGATCATTTGCTATCCAATCCGTATTTCTCAAACACTTTACACACTTAAACATGCAAAATCAACACACTGTTATTTACCAAAACAAAAATAATGTATAAAAAGGGTTTTGAGTTGTGTCTCTAAGAATGCCTTAGTTAACGTCATGGAACAATGCAAATCACCCTTAAAACCTCATTATTGGAGGTGGCCATAGTATCACTAGGCGTCCACTTCTTGTCTCGTGAGTAGAGACATGATATCATTTGGCCTATTTGGGTCTTGAAGCTGAATGGACTTGGAATGTGAGGTTGTCATTTGATTCAAAATTTTGACATTCTCTTAGATCTCATTCAACACACTATTTTGTTCCTCGATTTTGTGTAAAATAAGAGAGAGTTCCTCTCAATTTTTTCCACCCTTCAACAAATTCATCCTTTTGCACTTGTGAGGGGGAAGGTACATGCTTTTCTTTAGTCAACAATGCAACCCATTCCAGGTCCTTTTCTTTTTTTCTTGTTAGCTTTTACCAATCCATCAAAATTTTTGGCTACCACTCCATATGGTCGTTATGTCAAACACCCACCAACCAGTTGATAAAAAAATCTTCTATTTTTGGGACAAGACCCTATAAAAGCATTCCTGCAGTGATTTGTTTGGCAATGCATGATTCAGGCATTTTTGCAGTAATGTATTGAACCTTGGACACCTATCATGGATATACTCGCATCTCATTTGCTGGAATGTTAGGAGGTTAGCCATAAGATTCAATAACCTCAAAAAGGGTTGATCCGTCTGGTCACCATTTTCTCCATCAATGCTCATTTCTCCTGATTTAACAAAAATAAGCAAACCACAACTGAAAATTATGTCAATTAAACTGTAAATAATCAAGTACAAACTTCAATATATCTAAATAATCTCAAGTAACACCACTCCCCAGCAGCGGCACCATTTTTTATGAGCCTCTTAAAGTCGTCAAAAACAAATCATCCAATTCAAAGCGTCGATGGTTGTTAATAAGTAAATAACCCAACCAAGGGTTGTGGTCTAGTTTTGAGGGAGTGGTTATGAGATTAATTCAACCAATTACAAATTATCTCATGCTAGTCATAGTTAAATGAAATTATCAATTAAAGACATAACAAATTAAAGGGGGTGATACAAGTGTCGATTAACAATGAAGCATTTGTAGAAAAAATATCAACTAAAAACAACAAAAGTAAGAGAGATACGAATATGGAGACGGGATTCTTGGGATGTGATAGGAATATGAACTGGGTACATGCTATAACTAGTAAATTGTTGCAATTTTGTGACTAATCTAGAATTTAGTAGGGGTAAAGTTTCTCTCGAACAACTTACACCAAATCAATTAGGTTTCTACCGAGCACCAAGAAGTAACTATTATGCCAAACCTTTGCCTTAGCCCATTCAATCTCTCGAGCTGAAAGTGTGGGAGAGGGTTTAGGATTCACTCTCTCGAGGTGAACCCATGAAAACCCTATAACCACTAACTATCAATTTAGTAGTTTTGGTCTAAAGGCCTCTGTCTCAACCAAGCTCAAGGCATGAAGATAAAATCATATTTGGAACTACAATTTTATTAAGTTCAAATACAACTACTGAACGAAATGACATTTAAACAACAAGATAACTACTATAGAAAGACCTAGAAGTAAATTCAACTAATACTTACAAAATCACCCCCCACCCCAAGAATTTAGTATAGTAATCGATCCCAAAAGGTGTTTCCATCAAATGGGTATGATAGAAAATGTCTTTACATGCGTTTACGATGAAGATTCTTCAAGACCTTATTTAGATTTATTAAAAAATTGGGAACCTTCAAATCTTCAAAGTTCAAGAAAAAATTCTCCGGAAACTCTTAAAACTCGAAATTAAAATCAAAGGTTGAAAAAACTGCTTCCGAAGCTAAAATTTTGATACTAAGCAAAAAAATTAACGACTATCTATAGTTTTCAAAAGGTCGTAATGTAAAGGACCACTCGACACAATTATTTGGTATCACTTAATAACTCGGTTATCCAACCTTTGGAATAATTCATCTCCGTCTTGTTTTTGCCTTCAGCATATTAACGTTCAGTAACTTTGGGTGATATAGTACTAATTCACGGAATTGCTCAAAGACATGCTAACTTATCATTTGCACCACTAACTTGATCCTTTCCTTTAGGGCTGAATACTATGGAACATTAGGCAAAATTAAGGCCATTCAAGGGCTCACTTAACGGGATAGGCGATCTTCAGGCCTTTATTTCTTCATTCTTTTCAGCTACCTTGTTCCTTTTTGCTAAAAGTTGTCCATGATTTGTCTTATAGTGTTAATACATGAAACTCAAGGTTTTTAATCAGTTATTGACACAAAATATTCATTTGAGGATACTAAATCTATCAAAATATAATTCTAGATGAGTCTAAATTGTGGAATCATCAATGTAGTGAGGTAAGATATTAACCTATGTATTTAGACAACTTAAGGTGCATGAGAAAAACTAATCTCACTCATGACTTTGAGCTCACAACAATAATGTTTGAACTTCAAATTTAGAGACATTTCTTGCATGGTGTTTAAATAGATGTTTTCACCAACCATAAGAGCCTTCAATATGTGTTTACCCAGAAACAATTGAATTTTCGCCAAACAAAATGACTGGGGTTTCTCAAAGATTATGATATGAATGTCATTAACATCCTTGTTAGGCTAATGTAGTAGTAGATGCTCTTAACAAGCTGTCTATGGGTAGTATAGCACATGTTGAGGAAAAAAAAGAAAACCTAGCAAGAGATGTTCACATACTTTCTTGCAAGGGAGTTCGTCTTATAAACATATCAGATGGTGGTTAACTGTTCAGAGTTGGGCTGAATCTTCATGGGTAGTGGAGGTTAAGGATAAGAAAGACATGATATGATATTTCTTGAAATAAAAAGTGCAATCCTCTAGTAGATAGTGAAGGTTTTTTTATGTTTCAAGGGGGAAATGGTGTATTTCGCTATCACGATCAATTATGTGTTTCTAAGGTGGGTGAGTTGAGACAATAGTTTCTTCTGAAAGCCCATAACTCCAGATATTCTGTTCATCGAAGCACCACTAAGATGGACTGCAATATGCAGGAATTCTATTAGTGGAAGGGTATGAAAAGAGACAGAGCAGATTTTGTGGCTAAGTGTCCTAATTGCCAAGAAGTTGAGGTAAAACATCACAAACTCGGAGGTATGACTCAAGAAACTGACATTTCTACTTAAAATTTGGAAGTGATCAATATGGATTTCATGAGTGATTTACCTCTTACACGTAGACAACATGACTCCATTTGGGTAATAGTTGATAGAGTTACTAAGTCTTTATGCTTTTTGGCGGTCAAGACTACATATTCAGTAGAGAAATACGTCAATATTTACATTAATGAGATTTTGAGGATGCATGGGGTTCGATCATCTCAGATAGAGGTCCTAAGTTTACCTCTCTTTTTTGGAAGTTATTTCATAAAGGTCTTGGTACTAAGGTTAACCTTATGACAGAATATTTTGTATAGATGGACGGCCGGAGCGTACCATTCAGATCTTAAAGGATATGTTGATAACTTTTGTGATCTATTTCAAGGGTAATTGGGATGATCACCTCCCCCTTATAGAGTTTGCCTACAATAATAATTACGATTCTAGCATCCAGATGGCCTCTTATGAGGCACTATATGGGTGTAGATGTAGATATATAGTTGGTTGGTTTGAAGTAGGTGAAGAAGCCTTGATAGGACCACATTTAGTCCATGATGCTATGGAGAAATTTCAACTGATTAGAGATTAAGACAGCCAGAGTCATCAGAAATCTTATGCAGATGTAAGGAAAACTGAATTAGAGGTCCAAATTCATAATTAAGCTTTTTCGAAAGTGTCTCCTATGAGAGGGGTGATGATATTTGGAAAGAATGGAAAGCTCGATCCTAGATAGGTATGCCCTTACAATATCTTGAAAAGGATTGGTTAAGTGGCTTATAAGTTAGTGTTGCCAGTAGAACTAGTAGTAGTGCATCCGATATTTCACATTTCCCTATTGAAGAAGTGTGTAGGTGACCCAACATCTATTGTAGCTTTAGAAAGTATGGATTGTGAAGGATAATCTCACTTAATAAGATGTACCAGTTGAAATCCTTGATCTTAGGTTTGAAGGTTAAGAAATAAAGAAATTTCTTTAGTCAAGGGTTTGGGGAGTAGTCAGTCTAAAGACGGAGCTATGTGGGAAGTAGAAGCATCTATAAAGGTCAAGTATCCTTACCTCTTTCCTTATAATTCCATTCAATCTTGAGGTAATATATTCTCTTTAGTTTTTCATCATTCATGCGTAAATCCAGTCTTAGTACTATGTTCTTTCAGTTTGTACTACATTTTAAGCATATTTGCATGTTCTTGAAACTTTGTTTAGTAAGAAATCAGTCTCCAGTGTCAAGTGGTAGGGTTTGCCATCTCTTTCTCTCCATTTCAGCTACATTAGCCTTCATTCAATGACGAATGTTCCAGGGGGAGATATTGTAACACATCGAAAACAATCCTAGAAAGATTGGAGTCCTTCTGAAGCAATGAACCACGACAGGGTTCACAGATTGTGATAGGGTCCACAATCCATTTACCAGCCCATGGTTAAGAACTTTGACTCCACCAGGCCCAGACATCAGACCACGTGACCCTCCACGGGTCGTGATCATGATAATGGCATATCATACTCCAAGCCCTATACCCTGGGCGGGACTGGCACTCGAAGACCATTGCTATTCTTGAGCGAACAGTTAGCATGTATTACTTATTCAGCAAAATACTTAATACAAGATATGAACTCATGGAAGTAACTTAAGATAATAACTTACCTAAAATGGAAACTGATGTCCAAAACATTATAATGGAAATATATAAGGCTGAAGAACTCATACTATGTATCTATGAAGCCTCTAAAATAAGAGGGATGTTGGGACGGACCCCTAATCATCCTAACTACTTAAAACATAAAATAAGAGATAAAATATGTCCTTTGGAATGTAAAGAGACTCACCAACTAACTTTAAGTTTCTCACTAGATCAATGGTACGCCGAATGCTGATTCTAGTTACCTAAGTCTGCTTCATAAGACGATGCAGAAAAATTGGCATCAATACATTGAATGTACGAGTTTCTGAGTTGGAATGCTACAAAATTAAGCTTGAAAAGAATATGAACGAAATACTTACCTTGACTCTTCTCGACTCAATGAATAACTTAACTCAATATTAAACAATAAGACACATGCAATATATATATACATATATAACTTTTAAAACAATGAAAAATTTTAGTTCATTAAATAAAATGCTATAACAAACTCAACTTTACTTATATATATATAATAATGAAACATAATTTATGTGGGAGATTGTCTAACCGACAACAACCACTATGAGCCTAAGTGGTGATAGATTTTCTTGCCCAAGCTGTCAGAAATATCCTATACTTTGTCATCATATAAGACTATTTAACTTAGTGCATCCACTAGCTTAAATTACGGGATCATCTAAAAAGTGTGATTTTTTAATACCCATGATGACTATATGGTTTACCGACACTTGAATTAAAATGAACTATCATCCCTATATCAATGTTCAATACTACTCTAAAAAATATACTTAGCTCACATGTTTTTAAAATGTCTTTTTTCTTTGTGTTGTGATAGTTACTCAACAATTAGCTTAAAGGATCTCTTGGAATCAATGTTTCCTTCTCTTTCTCAAAACTCTTTTTGAATTCTCAGTTTCCTCTAATCTTAAATGTAAAACATTTATGAACTCTTAGGGAATATTTAGTTCTCTTAGGGAATATTTAGTTCCCTTATAATTTTTTGATAAATGAACTGAACTATTCACTCTTTACCTAACTTCAAACTTGTATCTTAAAAACAAATTTAAAAAAATTGCTCAAGACTCTTGGAAATTTTTAAGAACTTTGCTTTGACTTGCTTCATAACTTTTAACTTGACTCTTAACTTTTTTCACTTTGATATTATGTTTCCTTGAATTGTATTATGGATTCAACGTTCATGATCTCATGTTTTTGAATTTCATGATGTTTAGATGTACCTTACAGTATTGGAATCAACTAGGAAACATAGGCACATCACGAAGGAAGTAGTATAGAAAGATGGGGGGATGAATGTTGAGAACTGGCATCCCTTACGCTCTAAGAGGCGCGGGGTGCCAATCCTCAAACATTAGAGGGCTGGTTGGGGTGATCTATTTGGTGAATCACCCCAGATCCCTATGGATAGAGTTTGTTATGGTGCGTGCTGGTTGGCATCATGCCCCACCCTTTTACTAGGTAAACCCGACTTTTCTTGCTCGGCTTTCATCTCTTAACCCTATACACTTCAATGGTCCTTTTCCCAAACACTTAGGATTATTTGTACTATCAATATAAAATCGATTTAACCCAAAGTTACACCCGTAAACATGAATCAAACTATCAAAAAACTTCAGCAACACAACCATCAAGAACTCTATGAAACTCTCAACAATGTTCTTCAAGAACTCAATTCTTAACATTCAAAACTCAAATTCGCTGAATTGAAACATGGTTGGAACGTGGATGAATTAAACCAATGCTATGAGATTCACATACATTTTTAAGGATCACCCTCGACAAATTCCACACTCAAAGCTTGAATATTCTTTGCAATTTTTTGGTTTCTCCTCTTTTATCTTTTCTCCGAACCCTAGCATTAATTCTAAATCTTTCTAAATTGAAAAATGTCTTGATTTTCCCCAATTAATCCCTAAAAAAGAAATTACTATAATTAGGTATGTAAAATACAAAGTTTCCCCTCCCAAATCCGCATTGGTCTTTCCTTAATCTACCAACCCAACTTCCGAAAGACATAATTAACTCATATGAACTCAGAATTGTGCAAACTTGGCGGTGTTAAAAAGATCATTTCAATATATCTTTTATTAGACCTAAATCATCCTGAGCTAGGATTTATGGTCATTTTAAGTTGGCCAACAACTCATTTTTTAACTAAAAATATCCAGATTTTACTATACTTTTTAAAAGTTACAATTTCTGGATTTTAAACTTCTTTCACGTCGTTTCTGGTTTCGATATATTAAAATATCTCCCATTTGGGAAAATTTATCTTGGAATGAGGTTACTCTTACTAGACATAGGGTAGGAACATCAAGTTTAAACACTTATAATAAAATGCAACATACAACATACTTACTCAAAATATAGATAGTACTAAGAAGAAAATTAGTACCTTAGTCTGCATTTTCTTCGAATACACAAAGAAATGCGGATATATCTTTTTCGAGTTCTGCTTCATCTTCCTAAGTAGCTTCTATAATAAATTGGTTCATCCAAAGGACTTTTACTAATGCTACTCTTTTATTATCAACTTGCAAACTTGGTGATCTAGGATTTGCATCGGAATCTCCTTATAAGAAAAGTTATCTTTGATCTAAATATGCTCAGTTCGAATTACAAGGAAGGATCACCCATGCACTTCTTCAACACGGAGACATGAAACACCGGATGAACCGCTGTCACCTCTTGTGATAGCTCCAACTCATAAGCTTCTTTGTCAATCCTCTTGGAAATTCTATATGGAACAACATACCAGGAACTAATTTTCCTGTTCTTACCAAACCTCAACACCCTTAATGGGTGAAACTTATAAGTAAACCTAATCATCTACCTCAAACTCCTACTCTCTTCTTCTAATATCAGTGTAGGATTTCTGAAGACTTTTGGCCTTTCTCAACTTCTCTTGAATCACCTTCACCTTCTCCATAGGTTGATGAACTAGGCGTATTCCTAACAACACTGATTACACCAATTTGAAACCATCCAATAGTAGATCTACATCTTATTCCATAAGGATCTTCAAATGGAGTCATCTGAATGCTAGAGTGGTAGCTATTATTGTAGACAAACTCAATTAGAGGTAGGTTATCATCCGAATTGCCTTTCAAATCAATCACACATTCCCTAAACATATCCTCTAAAGTCTGAATAGTGCGCTTTTCTTGCCCATCTGTCTGAGGGTGAAAGAAAGTACTTATGTTCACCTTTGAACCTAATCCTTTCTGAAAAGATTTCCAGAACTATGTAGTAAATTGTGCACCTCTATATAAAATAATGGAGACCAGAACCCCATGAAATTTTACCACCTCTTGAATATACAACTTAGCATAATCTTCTGCTGAATGAGTAGTATTTACCAGCAAAAAGTGGCCTGATTTTGTCATTCTGTCATAAATCATCCAAATAGAATCATGCTTCCTGCGAGACCTTGATTAGCTTGTGATAAAATCCATACAAATCATCTCCTACTTCCATTCCAAAAGTTATATATTTTAATCCAAACCACTATGTATTTTGTGCTCTACTTTAACTTATTGGCAATTTGGACACATAACAACAAACTTGCAATGCCCTTATTCATACCATTCCACTAATATACTTCCCTCAAGTCATGACACATTTTTGTGGAACCCGGATTAAAGGAAGATCCCATTCCTCCATAATTCTCTGTTGGAGTCTATCTACCATTGGTACACACGATCTAACTAGATATCTCAATACACCATCTCCACATTGTTCAAAAGCTAATACCTTTTGTTCAAAAGCTAATAGTTTTTGCAAAATGGGATCTTGGTCTTGCTTGCCTTTTTATTCTAACAATAATGAAGACTCAGACCTATTCATCACAACTATTTCTCTTTATGTGAAATCCATGATTCAGACTCCTAACCTTTCCATTCTATGCACATTTTTGCTAGTTCTTTCTTCTCTTCCTCGAAATGGGTGGTATTAGCCATAAGGAATATACTCAAGGTATCAATAACAACATTAGCCTTAACTAGGTGGTAAACAATACTCAAATCATAATCCTTGAGCAATTCTAACCACCTCCTTTGTCTGAGATTAAGCTTTTTCTTAGTGAATATAGATTGAAGGCTTTTGTGATCAGTGAATACATAAATATGAACACCATACAAATAGTGGTGCCATATCTTCAAGGCAAATACCACCGCAACCAGCTCAAAATCATGGGTTGGATATCTTCTCGTGAACTTTCAATTGTATGGAGGCATAAGTTATAACTTTGTCATTATAGATTAACACACAACCCAAACAAACTCTAGATGCATCAAAATACACCATAAAACCTTCAGTACATTCTCGTAAGGTAAAAATTGGGGCAGTAGTCATCCTTCTCTTCAATTCATTAAAGCTTTTCTCGCAAGCTTTAGACCATTGAAATTTAACCGTATTCTGAATCAACTAGGTCAAAGGACACGGTAAAAATGAGAAAACCTCTACAAACCTTCTATAATAGCAAGCTAAACCCTAGAAACTCTTAATATCAGTTGGAGATGTAAGTTTAGGAAAATTTTGCACTACATTATTTTTCGGAGTATCAACTTTAATTCTCTCTCAAAACACTATGTGGCCTAAGAATGCCACAACTGCAAACTAAAACTCTCATTTAGAGAACGTAGTTTAATAATCCTTATCCATTAAATTCTGAAGAACAATTATGAGATGACTAGCATGATTTTCTTTATTCATTGAATAGATTAATATGTCATCAATGAAGACGATAACAAACATATCTAAATAAGGTTTGCACTCTATTCATAAGGTCCATGAACGATGCTGGTGTATTTGTCAAACCAAAGGATATGACCAAAAGCTCATAAAGGCTATATCATATTCTGAAAGTTGTTTTTGGAATATCACATTCCCTCACTCTTAATTGATGGTAGCCAGACATGAGGTCTATTTTTCCCCCGCAACCCAAAGGACACCCGCAGAGGAACACCCTCAAAGGTGACCCTCGACACGAACTAAGCAATCCTCGGAAAGAGAGGATATTTGTTTTTATGCCAGTATCTAATAATTGTGGTAGCTATATAAACCTCCCCAGCGCAGGGCAACCCTCTCCTTCCTCCAACACAATAAGACGGAGGCTCCCAAGGGGGTGCTACACTTGATCGAATAAAACCCTAATCTAAGAGATCTTTCAAATGCTCTTTAAGCTCATTCAATTATGCTGGTAACATTATGTATGGAACGAAATAGATATAGGATGAGAATCTGGGGGAATCTGTATACTGAATTCTATCTCTCTTATGAGGGACTCTGGAATATTATCTAGAAAGATTTCTGGAATATCTTTTACTACTGAAACTGAGTGAATAGGAGGTATCTCAAAACTAGAGTCATTAACTCAGACTAATTGATAGACACACCCCTTAGAAACTAGCTTCCTTTTCATAAGGTATGAAATGAATTGACCTTAAGCAATGCTGAACTTCTTTCCCACTCTAAGGCTGGTTCACTAGGAGAGTGGAACTTGACTATTTGATTTATGAAATCTATTGATGCATAATAGGAACGATGCCAGTCCATACCTAGAATGACATCAAACTAGGTGTAGAAAAACTGAAGGGCTCAAGATTTTGCTCTTGACGAACATCAAAACTGAAGACTTAGATCATACTAGTGACAACATGTGGTGAATCTTCTTTCTCTCAGCGACTAGTTATAGCATAAAGATGTTTTTCTCTTTGCCTACCCCTGAAGTAGCTCATCTAGAGGCAAATCTTATTTGATGAAGCAACTGAAGAAGTATGGGTTTTATTTCCCTCTTTACCATTACTCTGCCTTAAGAACACTCTCTTATAAAATGATCATTCTGGCAAAAATTAAAGAAAATAGTAAAACAATCATGACACACCCTTGAGTGGCTCCTACCACATTTGGCACATGCGGGAGTCTTAGTCCTCCGTTGTTCCATACTTTCTTGCAAATAGGCAGGTCTATCTCTGAAGTTCTAAGAATTCTTACTATTGTACACATATTTGGTTCCTTAGTGAAGGTGCACTAGCAAATGATGAAGCAGGTCCTTCAGCTTCTGTTAGAAAGATAATAGTTCACATTATTCCTTTGATGCTTGCACTTGTTCATTATGTCTAAGACCTCTTATTCTTGAACTCTTCTCTATTCCACAAATTTTCCTTCTCAATTTATTGCACATGTATCATTAGCCCTTCTATGCCCATGTCATCTGTTAACATCGCAACCTTACTTTCCTTTCTTGACAAAAGAGACATCCCACATTAAAACAGTTTCATTCTACTTCTCATGTCAACAACCATCTCTTAACTTCTCTTAGATCACGGGGAAACAAAAATCCCCAAAAGGACTCCTCAAACAAAGCCCATACTCACAACCGGTTACGAGTAAGCATGAGTTAGAAATAAACTTTTTAGCGATAAACTGTAACACACAAAATGAGTATGACAGAAGTGAGGAATTTCCAAAATATTGAAGCCTCCTAATATAGATGTGGCACGCTAAAATGATAACAGACTCATAGCCAAATAAAATTTTTGATCCCCTAGGAATCTTGTGTAACACAACCCTTAAAAAAATGGAATATAACTAAGTGATGCTTAAATGTGTAAAGATTGCCTATGATTAGGACTAGGGTTCACAAGGATTTACTGCGATAGAACCTGACCTTAAAAACATCTTACTAAACTAAGCACAAAACTAACTTGGGGATGTTTTAGCTTGGAAAGGTGGGTCCAACCATTCTAGGTCTCTCGAATTAACGAAGATTTGCTCGAAGGAGTCTTTACGGACTTAAATATAGGAAATCTTAGGATTTGGAGGGTCTTAGAGGTAAAATGGTCTTTTTTTGGGCTAAGGTAATATCCTAATTACCCTAAATATATAATTAAGTATTTTGAATAATAAGGTGTAGGGTAAATTTGGGGGGAGAGAGACGAAAATGAAGCTCTTGTACAAGGGAGTCTTGCTTTCACCCGGTTGCAAACCTAGGTCGGAAGCAAGAATGAATGTGATTGTTATTTAATCTATGAATTAATATAATTAATTATTATTATTATTCAAAATAAAATAAAAATTAGATTTCGAATAATTAAGTAACCGTATTTGTTTTAGACTACGTCTAAAACTAGACTACTAAGCCTAATATAACTCCTACTCTCTTAAGTCTATCTCCCAACTTCATGCTCAATCTCCGTATTATTTCACACGAAATTTATCTGCCAAAAAAAGATACAAAACCATTAAAAATAAACAAAGTTCTTCACACTTACTGAACTCCACACGAACTCACAAGAGAAACAAACATTAAGTGCACACTAGGCACAAGGGAGGGTTGTCATTGAGTAGAGTTTGATATTTGAAGAAGTTTTGACGTTGTTCTTGGGTTGCAGTTTTTGGGCAGAAATTCAAGATTTAACATAAAAAAGGTATGGATTTTCTTATCTCTTTGCGGTCCATTTCCAAAGCGACCCCTTAATTTCATATTTTCATTCGAAAACTAGGATTGTTTCCCTTGCATTACACTATAAATATGCTACAATGAACCGTAGGGTGGTATGTATGATTGCTGGTTAGGAATTAGGTGTGATGTACGTTTCATGATAATATGATTTACTGTGTGTCCTGGAAATGGTATGATAGGCAACATGTATGAAGTTTGTGCAAGGGTGTGCCTGTGCAAAAAAATGTTACTGTGACATGTACTTGCTGAGGCCGAATTAAGCTTCAAGTTTTAATATTGTTTTCGTTGTCCCTTTACGTACAACATCTCTGACTTGTGATGTTTATTAAACTGGACAAAAGGGGTGCTTTACTGTCAAACATTTTGGCGTAAACGAATCCATGAAATACCCCCTAAAAAGTGTTAAACTATCATGAATTGTCCTCAGTTTTCAAGTGGAAAAGTGATGAAAAATAGTGAGAAAATGATAAGTTACAACGCCAAACTTAAGTCCTGCGCTCATAGGATAAATATACAGGTGAAATTCTGGTGAAACATTTACTTGATTTTAAGGGATGAGGCAAACTGGGATTCGAACCTGGACCTCCCCCCTATCACACGGTCTAACTTCGTAGAACAGAAAAGCCCCGCCCCGCGGGCAGGGGGAATGTCGAAAGGGGGTCTCTTGGCTCGCGCACAGGCGACGCTGAACACACAAACCATTCAAATAATAAATGGGAGGCGTGGGAATCGAACCCACACTAACACTCCAGACATCGATGAAGTGTGAAACAAGAAAAAGTAAAGATAAGAAAATGTACGGCGTGGGATGTCGGAAACCACGAACTAAATGCTGAAAAAATAAGGGCAAAATAAATAAGAAAATAAAATGAGGTTGTGGAGGCTCTATCCCACAACCTAACGACCAAACTTCTAGCTAAGTCAATTTTAAATAAAAATAAAAATAAGTAGGTTGTGGGGGTTTGAACCCTCAACCTCACAGACCCTAGACGAAATTAAGATAAAGAAGAAGAGGTTGGGGGGGTTTGATCCCACAAACCTCTTGTCTAGGCGAAATTGCCAACAAACAATTTTAAATGAAAAATAAAAGGGGTTGTGGGGAGTTCGATACACAACCCTTCAGAATAATAAGAGGAGATATAGGAAGAAAATGAAGATGAATGTTGATGTGGGCGCGTTTAGGGTCCCAAGTGTCATGAACACACAAAATAAGTCAAGGAAAATGTAGGTATGGTCAAGGGATTCGAACTTGGGTTCCCTTGCCCAAATTTCTGTATTGATAAATAAATAATACGTGAATTAAATGTTCAAGAAAAGTTCCATCTAATTAGTGATCAAAATCAAAATTTTGGCCTACCTATAAGAGTGCCTATGTCTGTATAAATAATGATAAAGATAGGAGTCCACCTACAAAATATGAATGAAGCCTTATGAGATAGAAATAATCTAGGGGCTATTGATGTCATCATACTATAAGCCAGCTTCTATGACGTAGGAGTTTATATGTAATGGGAACTGTATACTGAGCCAACGAATACTAGTTATGACGGTGATGCCTTCTTTCAGGAAAAGGGCGGAAGTCACATAAACTCTATTGAGATGTTGAGACTGCCGGCATGCTGGGTATCTCTAGTCAATGAACTTATATAACCAATATAGGGATTCTGGTGGGTTAAAATTCATGTCAGCTTAGCCATGTTTTGGTTACTTTTGGCCAGTATTCCACCTTTTTCGTTGTGGGGGAGACATGGATTTCATGCTGCTCACAAAAATCTATGTCTGTTAAAGTTAAATTCCCAACGAATGAATGAGGCAAGCCTCAAATATGACACATAATGAAATGTGAACGATACACAAAGGGGTCAGGATTATTGATAATCAACAGGTGATCTTAGACCACTTAATGACGCTAGGTTATTCTTTATCTTGGCATAGCAAACCCGATGAAAGCCTTAAACGACATTCCGAGGTATTAACTGCTGTTCACACTAGCCTCTGAACGAAAGGCAATGAACTATCTATGACATGAAAGGAAGCAGACTCTATGTTGTGTAGTGAAGACTCCTAGTGAGGTGTCCCTAGGTTGAGCCCCCATTTTGGAAAGTCTTAATGTCAAGTCCTATGATTCAAGATGGGGTCTTATTGGCATAAGAGAGGTGCTATGTGTAAGAGTTATGTGTATATGCAATATGATGCGTGCTAATGCTAAATGTAAGATGTTATGGTTGTGTGCAATATTATTAAGTATGATGTTGCATGTTATCTCATGACAAACTTTCTCATCCAATTCGGAAAAGTTCACTGAATCATAATCCCAATTTTGCAAGTCCCTGACTGACTTTCCATAATCATTGTTTTAGGAAAGAGCAATCCTTACTCATGCATGTGTTGGTTGTTTGGTGTAGTGTTGATAGACACCATACTAGTACAAGTTTGTTACTAATCCCATACAACTCTATATTTTTAGGCAGGCACAGGTAGACACTAGAGCGTAAAGGTTGACTTGAAGCTAATCCGGACGTGGAGTTTCTCCGGATTAGTAGGACCTCATGCTTTCGAGGATGTCTACATTAATATGTAGTTCTATGTAGGCTTTAGCTAGTGCGAGCTGGTCCACTTCGTGTTTCTTTCCACTTTATTTCATACTTTGTATCGGTGTTGTTTCGGAAAAAATATTGTTTAAAAGCAATTATTAATGTTTATTCATTTGATTATCACTATATTAGATGGTTGATTTGTGCACGACTAGGAGATTAAGTTTAAAATGTTAAGCAATCAATAAGAAGACAGAAAGTTAAATTTCCGCTAAAATTTAACCTAGATGAATGTAAGAATGACATATGTTAGACTTTTCTTGCGACACTCTGATGGTGAGGCAACGATCGCAGGCTCGTCTGGGTCTAGATTTCCTAGGGTGACTCTCAACTATGTTCTCTAATACCAAGTTTTTCATTCCCCGCGCCTATGCCTTGGGCGGGACTAGCACTCGAAGACCATTGTTGGCCTCTAGCAAACACTTGGCCTGACTTACCTACGCACCAGAAGATTTAATACAAGATATAAACACGTGAAAGTAACTTAGGTAATAACTAAGCTAAAATGCCAACTGAATGTGAGCTGCTCACTTGATCAAATGAATACCGGATGCTAATCCTAGTTACCTGTATCTGCATCATAAGACAATGAAAGCTAAGCGATATCATTACATTGAATGTACGAGTATGCGAGTTGGAATCCTAAACACAACTTAAGCTTGAAAAGAATACAAAGGGAACACTTAGCTTGGCTCTTTTCAACTCAACGAATAACTTAACTCAATATAAAACAATAAGGCACATCAATATATATAAAGCTTTTAAAACAGTGGAAAAACATAGTTCATTAGAAAACAAACATCAACTTTACTTATATAATTAAGTAACATAGTTTATGTGGAAGATTCTTTAACCAACAACCATCACTATAAGCCTCAGTAGTGATAGAACGTTTTGCCCATTCTGCCAGAACTGTCCTATACTTTTCTGTCATATTGGACTACTTATCTTAGTTGATTCAATAACTTAACTTAAGTGATCATCCAAAATTAGGATGCTTTTATACCCATGATGGCTACATTGTTTACAGAGACTTGAGTTAATATGAATTTACATTCCTCATATCGGTGCTCAATACTACTCCCAAAAATATACTTAAATCATATGTTTTTAAAAACTTCTTTCTTTGGGTTGAGATAATTACTTGACACTTATATTAAAATCTCTCTTAGAACCAATGTTCCCTTCTCTTGCTCTAAACTCTTTCGGGAATCTCAGATTTCTCTTATCTTAAATGTGAAAACATTTATGAACTCTTACGAAATACTTAGTTCCCTTATAACTATTTGAGAAATGAACTCAACTATTTACACTTGTCTCTTTACTTAATGTGAAAATTGAGTATTAAAATCATAACTTTAGATTGACTATTAACTGCTGTGGGGGGAGTTTGATCTTAATTTGTTGAATTGGATTATGGTATTAAAAGCTTCATCTGATCTCATTGTTTATAGATTTGATAATGTTTAGATTTAGCTTGGAGTGTGGATCCAATAAGAAAACAAGGTTAGTTTACTAACTGGAACTAGTACGAAAAAATGGAGGAAGAATGGGAAGAACTAGCGTTCCTGACGATCTGAGAGGCGCGGGGCGCCAGCCCTCAAACTTCAGAGGTTTTGTTGGGGTGATCTAGCTGGCGCATCTCCCCATATCGCTATGGACAAATTTTTTATGGGACTTGATATCTGGCGCGACACCCCACCCCTTTCCCCAGGTAAACCCGCTTGTTTTTCATCTCTAAACCCTCTACACTTCAATGGTTCTTTCCCGAAACACTTAGGATCACTGGTCCTATAAATATACAATAAATTGGACCCCAAATTACATCGAGAATCATAAATTAAACCATCAAGAAACTTATATAGCACAACCATAAAAAAAAAAAAAAAAAAAAAAAAACTCAAAGAAAACTTTTGAACGATTGTTATTTAAGACAAAATTGCTTATCCATTCAAACACCAAAATTCACTTTATTGAAACTGGTGGCGATGCGAGTGAATAACAGAATGCTATTGATTCGCAATACCCTTTTAGGGATCAACCCCGATGAATTTCACACGTAAGCTTGGAAGGTCTGGCAATTCTTTATTTCTCCTATATTCTCTTTTCGAGTCACTAGCGTGAAGTCTAAACTCATATCTAACCTGGGAACAGGAAAGCTATATTTTAACCGAATTAAATCCTAAAACACCAAAAGAGAATTAACATATAAAACTTAGGATTAAGGAATGAAAAATTTTACCCTCTCAAATTCGAATTTGACTTTCCTTAATCCAACAGCCCAACTTTCGGAAGGCATAACTTACTCATACAAACTTGGAATTGTGCAAAATTGGCAACGTTGAAAAGAAAATTTCAAGAGCTTTCCAATCATGCTTGTAAAAACACCGAAATCATATTTATCTAGGAGTTATGGTAGTTTAAATGTTCTAATAACTCACTTTTAACTTACTTAAATATTTCCAGATTTTGTATACTTTCGAAAAGTAACTATTTCCATATTTTTAACTTCTTTCTAATTAATTCTAGTTGTGAGATGTTACAACGGGTCATGGTAGCCCTCGTAAAGGCTAACTAGTAGTCCCCAAAGCCTATCCCTCAGACACCCCACACCAAAGTAAGGACACGGGGACCTTCGCGTTCCGTGGTGGTCTTGTGGGCGTTCGTAGAGCCTAACCAGTAGCCCTTCTAGCCAGTCTGCTAGATCCCCACGCGTAAGTGAGGAACACGAGGACCTTTAAGGTTCTTAGACCTTCACACGGGTCATGGGGGATCACATGAAGCTTAACTTGTAGATCCGTAGACCTGAGCCTCCAGACTGTAGCCCAAGTGAGGACTACACAGACCTTCACGGTGCATTGTCTGCCACACGGGCCAGGTAGGCTCCATGGGATAATAATGAAATTAAGGAGCTCCGAGAGTTTAAACAATTCAAAAGAATTGATGTTATAAATTTTCAATATATATATATATAATATATATATATATATATTATTATGATATAAAAAAAATAATAGTCTATGGTTGCAATTATTTTCACATAATGTTTTAACACTTTTTATAATTTTAGATAATGTATTTCTAATAATTTTCATAATTTTCGTCTTGTTATCATTTTCAAATAAACAAATAAATAAATAATAATTCAAAAAAAAAAATAACTAAATAAATAATAATAACATCCCATCGTGGTGGTTTAGCTATTTATCTATATGATAGTTTTTATTTTAGCTAATTATTTCGAAGCCAAATTAATTATTTTATTTTTTTTATCTTGAGAAGCTTATTAATTGACCTATTTTAATTCGTCTCAACGGGATTTACCGTTTGTTTTTAATTTGGTTAAATCTATTATTGTGTTGGTTCAACATTTTAAACCTACAATTTCTGAAGCCCAAATTGATTAAATAATTTTTCTGCAACCCATTCCAGCCCAACTCCAAAAACCGCGAACTCAGGCCGTATTCCCCATTTACGATTTATGTCCGGGCCAATTCCTACTCCTCTAACACCCCAAATAATTACATCCCACTCCATTTTGAACCCGATGCGTCGGTGTCATCCTCTTCTTTTGTCTTCATGCGTAAGAACACAGAAACGTGTAAAGCAACGGGACAATCTTAAATCCAACCACGTGCGATTGTGTCTCCTCCAGTGTCCCTCCCTCCAGATTCTTACGATGAGCAGACGCCATGCGTCTTATCCCTCCCATGCAAGAGCGAGTTGATAGAAGACAATTCGAATACACAGCGACTTCACGACATTCGATGGAAAATGAAGGATTGTCAAGCGTTCTGCCTCCTCCTGCTTTCTAGTACGAATCTGTACAACGTACAGGTTCAGGTGGAAAAATCTCACGGTATGTTCGTCCTTGCCAAGAAATTGGACGCTCCAGCTTGTTTAGCCATTGGTCAATCGTACAATTTTGCGCATGACTCCAGCCAATTAGTCTTGACATATTTTATTTTCAATTTAGGGATTGAAATGGGAGTCCGAATTTTACCCTTTTTCCCCCAATTCGAAAACCCTAATTTTCTTCTATAAATATTCTCTTTCTCCTTGAAGTTGGGGGGATTATTTTTGTGTAAGTAGAGGAGGCGGAAGATTTTTGGTTAGAATATTTTACTGTGACTTTTAGACTAAAAGAGAAAAGACGAGAAATAGGGGTAGGGATTGGAGAACACTGTAGTCGAAAGTAAGTAACAAGGTCAACTATTGATTCCATCCCCTTCTCATGTTTGTGTACTTTTCCCTTTCTTTTGCTCACGTAGTTGAAGCCGGTGGGAGAAGACATACCCTCACTCATCCTATCTTAGTCTGCTGCACTTCAAAAGGTAAAACTCATCCCATTTTATACACCTTACATAATAATTATTGTGAGTATTTGGATTAGCCTTTTGTTGTGGGTCGGTGTATGTTTGATTCGGTTGTCTCTGTGCACTATGAAGATTTAAGTTTAGTTCATCTACTATTTTGTTCGGTGATCGATTTGCATTTGTCTATTATTTTGGTTATGATCTTGTGTTGGTACTCGTGCTTTAAAATTTCATTCATAGTTTAAAAATCATTCGCGTTTTTTGAAGCATGCCTAAATATGACTCCATTCGTATTTTCAAAATCAATTTATTGACTGCTTTCCATAGCTAGTGTCTCGATTGCTCTTTATACTTGTATTTCTCTATTTGTCTAGTTTTGATTTTTCTTCTTTTCCAGCATGTTGTTGTTCGTTAAGTGTTGTATATAGTAAACTAGACCATTTCATTATCCCGTTCTCTTCTTCTTAATTTTATAGGTGTAGTTCAAATGCTTTTGGCTTCTATATGCTGAATTTTTTAAACTCGGAGAGAATGGAACTTTTGGCTTGTTTTTTTTTTATTTTCCTCGAGGCCCCTTGTTGTTCCCTCTATTTATTTCAAAACAAATATGCGTCTTTGTTGTATGATCCATTCCACCAGCTCATTTGGAGATTTCATAATAATCTATTGGCGGCATTATTTTGTCACGCTTAGAATGGAAATCCTTTCTTACTTGTCGCACATTTAAAAAGGAAGAATGTGTATGGCCCTGTCTATCTTTTGCATTCAAAAGGACCTTTCTTTGGTCTCTCATTGCGATTTACATATTACCCAATATTTTGTGGTAGATGAGAATGCATTTGTCTCCCTCTGTTCCCTAAAAAATAATTCGGTTTTCGTTGGTGTTGTTTAGATGGCTGCCTAGATAATTTCTAGAATCAGTTTATTCTTCGTTTCCCTCTCTTAATGAAATTCCAAATATTTAGGTTGTCTCTTTTGCTTATCGATGACTCATTGGATTTTGTGCTATATGTTATTTAATTGGTTGTCAAATGGTCGTTTTGATGCTATTGTTTTGCGAAAATTTGCTAATCTCAAAGCGGTTTTTCTTCCCAAACAGAAATGTTTACTTTTAATGTCTTTGTAAGGGTGGGCCGGGGATATTTCCTGGAATATTAAATATTGTTGTTTCCTTACGCGTTGCAACTTTTTTTTCTTTTTCTTTTTGTGTCACATGGTTCATGTCTTACTTTCCTGAAGCATGCATATTTCGAAACACATTCCTTCTGCTATTTGGGAGTTCACTTTAAAGTAAGTGTTTGTCCCTGTAAATAATCTTTCCATTACCACCAATACTTTTTTTTGTCATGTCATTATCGACTTTTTGTTATATAAGGTTTACATGATTTACTATTCCACTATTTAATTGTCATAATCTAGTGTTAATGTATTTTATTTTGTCGCCACGCATGTGAAATTTGTCGAGTTCAACAAGAACTCTCATCTCTCCCTTTTCATTTCGAATAAGCCATAAAGGCTTAATTTTCTTTCGCCGAGTCGTAACAACCATAAAATTCAATGAACAGGTTCCCGATCCGAATTTAATGAAGATCGAAGATTGGAAAGAGATTGGGCCAAAAAGCCCATCATATTTTCTTTACATAGCAGAAATATTGTATTTTATTTTAAGCCTAAGCCCTTGTCTTTATTTTTCATTTACTCTGATATTTTTTTAATATAGGACAGGTACAAGAAATAGGCCTAAAAGCACTAAATCAAAGAAATGGGTTAAAACCCCCAAAACAAGTGGGTACAAAATTCAGGTCAAGGCAGACATTTTATTGAGACATGCTATGCTTTCTCCCTCATTGCTAGTAGGTTGATGGGTCATGCGCCCGGCACACATGTTTTGGCCTTGTGTGTCCACAACTCAAAATAGGTGACCTAACGACCGCCGCTCGACTAAACATACCAATAGTCACCAGATTCATATGAGCTACTGAGGAGTAAGCAATGAACTCGGATTTGCACCCAAATCTATCTTTCTATCTCTTTCTATGCTTTTAGTTACTTATCTGATTTGATTGTTATTAGTTTAAGGTTCGAAAACTCCAAATTCCCCTCAAATGCCTTAAATATTTTATCGACTTAAAACCAATAATTTTTCAAATTAAAAATTAACTTATAAAATAAGTTAGTATTTTAACTTTCTAAGTAAATTTTAAACCAAGTTAAATCAAAATTTAGCCAATCTAAGTTAGTTGCTGGAAAACCATTTTAAACGGATATTTTAGGTGCATGACACCTTCCTAAAATATAAATGTGAATCCCCAAACCCCCTAAAAATGTTTCAATCGATTTTATCTGTTTCGGCCTTTTGAAAACTAGTTTTTCTTGATTTTATAAAAAATTAAGCGACGACTCTAAAAAGTCAAAAATTCTCTAAACAAATGTTATTTTCGAATAAAACATAAATGGCAACATTGTTGGGGAGTTGGAGGATTCTAACCTTAGAAAAACTTTTATTTGGCTGTTTGTAATATTTGTTTATTTGTTTACTTTATCTTATTATTGAATTGTTGCATTTTCATGACATTTTTTCACCAAACGGCAAATAAATGCATTAGGAAAATGAAAGTTACGCGTCTTTCCATAGCTTTCTTCAGAAATACACAAAAATTTATTCGGATGTATCAAAAAATAGTTGGAATGCAGTTATTCGATGTTGTTTGGTAGCTTCACCCCAATGTTTGTCCGACTCGGATAACCGTCAACTTGAAACCTATTCTAGTAATCCTAAGCTATACCAAAATAAAAAATTAAGCATTAGCCTAAAACGGCTTAATACCACAGGTGTATTAAGTCCTTTTAGTAGAAATCCTACAAAATCGTGTCTAAGGTCTCCGACCTAACGACACATTATTTTATCTGACATTTGACTGATGTACGTGTGAAAACCAATTTGGGGTAGGTAAACCTAACTTGATTCTAATTTGTAGATATGGATCGTTTCCCAAAAATTAACATGGTGATAGCAGTGCCACCTCAACTCACAATGTGGTATAATAATCTCGACGGGGATCATAGAAGAACTCTTACCAAATACATAGGTGCAATGACAGAATTGATCGACATGAACGGTTGGTTAGAACTGCTTTCGGTCCTCACAAGATATTGGGATAGCCAAAAAATAATGTTACAATTTGGAACCGCTAAAATTACCCCAACTTTGGATGAGATAAGAGACCGCATAGACAGAGTAGGTACTGGCTTAGAAAGAAAGGCAAGGAAACAAGAAGATATTTTCATCCCTAATAAACCTTCAATAGAAGATATTGCGGACTGGCTCGGGTCGAGGAAAGATTTTGCATACTGGTGCCAAGAATCCTACATATCATTTAGAGACCTGTATATCAGATTTTGACATGCGAGTTTCTACTCCATTTACAATCGGGAGTTCAAGTACTCTTACAGAGAATGGAATGAAATTCGTCCTTTAGCATTTGTTGTAGCGTTGTTGGGCACAATGGTCTTCCTGCATGTCCCAAGTCTAGCATCAATACCCGAGTTATAATACTCGCTCACACTCTACCTAAAGAGTATTAGAGCCAAGGAATAACAAAATACTACCCTATAGCTTCGGTCATCCTGTCTGACATGTATTGACCTTTGGGAAAGTGTAAAGAGGGGCATCGATACTTCCTAGGATGCAACCTAGTCCTTCAGTGGTGGATCCCCAGCCATTTAGAAAAGGGTGCTGGGAATCAGAAGCTACAAACTATCGACAATAAAAACACCCTTTAAGACTTGAATGCCATAGTGTACTCGTTAAATATAGATAATTAGAGAACAATGAGAAGATGGGCTCTTATTTTCTCTAAATTAAGAAAGAAGATCTCCAATGGATTCTTGACCACTACATCTCTAAAGAAGTCGTCGTGGAGAACCGCAGACAGATTGTGCTTCCTCTACTAGGTATTCGGGGAATTAGCCCTTACGTACCTGTCATGCCCCGAGCTACCCTTGATACGCAAACACGGTACCTGGGACCACAAGTGATCCCAAGCTAACCCTATTGGTATGATCATGAGCATACAAAAGAATATAAACTGATGTGGAAGCCAAATCATAACTAAATCTTAAAAGATGGGGATTACCCATATTCTATAACTGAGATGTTGAAAACAATGAGTTTAATACAAAAAAAATATTTAATAAATAATAAGTGATTAGAACTAGGGTGAAAAGCATCGAAACTCGACTAGAAATACTAGAACAAGCCCCCCTGAGCTCAATCTAGCAAAAATGAAATAAATGGACTAAAGACTGAAATTGAAACTCCTAAACGTTGTCCCGAATAATGAGGACTTGATATACCATTGGGTTTCAAGTATTTTTATGACTTTTCCTGTAAGTTTAGTGTGTGTTCCAAAAGCCTTTTTGTATTAATTTTGATGTAATTTTTATTTTATTTGCAGGAAATCTGTCCTAAAGAGAACACGGAAGTTATAGCAAGAAATGCAAAAAATACCACCTACGGAGGCTTTGTGTGTGACGGGTATAGTGCCTATGGCAGGTCCGTAGGGGGCATCGTATGAAGCTGCTGATGCTGAAGGAAGATGGGGAAGTCTGAACAAGTGTGGGGTTACGAAGTGCATGACGGACCGTCATAGCCAGACAGGACTGTTTGCTGGTTCATCGTTGATGATTAGAGAAGTAGCAATACCAAATTTCAAGAGTTAAGTCTTATGGAACGGAGACCTCATGGACCGGTTGGGCATGTGATGACTTGTCATACCTGCCGTAGAGGGTAATGAAGAGAAGCAGCAGAGAATTTGCCCAGTATGGGATGACGGGAAGTTTACGACGTCCGTCATGGACCACGCACGACCAGTGCGAGGTCTGTCGACCCAACGTCGTTTGACAGGATTTTTGCAAATCGAGTCCTTTTTGATTAGGTTTTTTGTTTTTATAAATTAATTCAAAAAACCTTGTATTCGGTAGACTCTGTTATATTTAGATTTTATTGTTAGACTCTAATAGTTAGACCCATTGGTATTAGACACTTTATGTTAGTTCTATTGTGACGAGATTAATTGATTATGTACTTTGGATTGGTACATTATTCTCTAGAGTTGAATTGTTTCGTGATTTTTTTTAAGATTAATCAAGTAATTTTTGGATGTATTCTTTCTCATGAAGTCAGAACATTGAATTCTAATCATATATATGGAATTTTGATTAGGGACTATGGTTAACTAAAACTCCTTAACAGGTTGGGGAACCACGGTCGAATATAAGGTAAAATCTAATAAAAATACCATTCTAGAATAATGTCTTGAATTGTATTGATAGTTCTTCGCTGTTGAAGTCTTTTTAACGGGATGGCCAACGTTAGAAACTCACCTTATGCTACTTGCGGACCAAGGAGAGATATCGGAAAGACTATCAACAAGATTTAGTGTATACATCTATAGGCTAGATGATGGTAGAGGTAATATCTTAGTAAATATCGAAAAAACAATGCTTAAATGAGGTAAAGGTAAGGTTAGTATAGCAAAACACGTAGCGGAACAAGGTGCGGAGTGAACTTTTTAGATGCCGGACCCATGATTAGAGTACATAAAACTTATAACTTTCGCATTCCAAACACAATACTAGGAAAGATTGTTATAGTTAGAAATATTAGAGTTAGAACCTGTGGGAACACTTAAAACCTAGTTACTTTTATTAATGATTAAATCCAACATGTGGAATCGTTCTTGTTTATTTTAATTTAGATAATTATTTTCACATTCATTTAGAAATAACCCACCACCCCCCCACTTATATTGTTTTGTTTTCTAGGAAATAATTGTTAAATAATATAATAATAGATTGAAGTTAAGACTGGAGCTAGTTCCCGGTGGGAAACGATCCCAACCTCATAGTTGGGTCTTTTCTGTACTTGATACAACCGCTTTACTATTTAGTAAAGAAGTAAGTTCAATGTATCAAATTTTGGCGATGCTGCCGGGGAAAGTAGATTTTAGATTAAATTCAACTTTTATGAAGTTTAGTCAATAATTTCTTGATCTATTTGTTTATTGTTTTTGACTCGTGCAGACACTATATTCCTGGTATGCCAACTACCTAGCAGAGGAAGAGACCCTTGTTTCCCTACAATAACACATTTTAGAGCGTACACTAGCAACAAAATCGAAACTTGGGGATTAATGGATGATGGATCCAAACCAGAACATCCCAGTCCGGTGATGTCATGAGTCAGTTATTTTACCGATGCTCCTGGGTGAATGAAAACCAACAGAGGGGACAAACATCCGCTTCCACGTCCCAAGGAATACTACAGAGGATATCCCGAAAGTATAGCATACTCCGATGAGGAATTGTCTTGACCCCTCGACCACCAGGCCACACCTTTGTAGGTAACTATGATCCTGATGCAAATGTCACTGCCAGAGGTTGTTCTCACGGCTCTTTTAAGGAATCACATGCCCATAAGCCTAAGGTAAGGTAGTGAAAAAAGTTTGTAGGAGGCCTAATTGGATGGATTTAATAAGGCTAAGAAGTCTTCCTCTCTCGCTGACGGGGAGGCTGCTATTTGGTTCCACTAAGCCCCTTATAACTCAAATTTTCACTTGAAACCAACTAAGGGGCTTTTTTAGCACGTTACACCCGGTGTCCAGAAGAAATAAAAACCAAAGGGACAGAGTGAACAAACTTTGTGGCACTACCAGGAGAGTCAGTTTCGTAGTCTGGGAGTAGTTCACCTGTTTTTAGGACGCGTCCCCATCACCGTATAGATGATGAGTCCCTGAAGGAACTACTTCTATCGGGGAAGGATGATAATAATAAAGTGGTGTTGGCTACTTGAGGGTGGGCCTATGGGAAAGGTCCGGATGCTTAGATTGCCGAAAAGTAGAGAAAATATGTCGGAACAATAAAAGCTTGGGAGTTTGAGAAAGTCAAGATACTGGAGAAAAACCTTCGCAGTCCATCCACTCACAACCCAGCCAAGATGAGATTCGGTGAAGATATGGCTAGATGAAAATAGAGTTGGGTTGGTTTTTAAATTAAAACATACACTTGGGATGCAGAAAAGATAAATGCAGTTAAATACTTGTCAAACCACACACCAAAATGATGGATGCTATTATGCGGAGGATGTCCTATGCGTTAAATGAGCCAGACGAGGGGGTTTCCGACGACGTGCCCAAGGCTCCAAATAGGCTAATTAGCGACAAGGTAAAGGAACAAGGTGTATCTATGGTTGGGACTATAACCGTGACGGTCATTATGGTGCGAGATAGAATCTACCAAAACGCGACAAAATTCAACAAGCTAAACTGGTAACATAAATGATAGGAATGGACCCTATGTCCCTCCTCAAAATCGTGAAGTTATTCCTAGAGATGGTGGAGATAGTATGGCGCGAGTTGAGGATATCTTATATAAAATGATGAGGAGGTTCGATGCTAATAATGAGAACATTAAAGAGTTAAAGAGCGATTTAGCGGGCATTGGGCAAAAATTTGATACACATGCAATATCGATTAACCAGATTGAGTAGCAAATGTCCCAATTATCTTCGAGTGTGAACACACGACATTCGGGCACTCTTACTAGAAACACTTTCCAAAATCAAAAAAATGACAAACACTGTATGGCAATCACTACTCGGGGTGGTAAGCACACCATTGACCCACCTTTGCCGTCTAAGGAGGAAAAGGTGATACAAGATAATGATAAGGAAGTAGAGGGTACTGCTAAAGTAGAAGATAACACTGGAAAAGATGTTGAAGTGCCTATAAAGGTGATTCCCATGACTAGACAACCACCCCCCTTTCCTCAAAGATTAGTGAAAAAGACTGAGAATGGTAAATATCGGCATTTTATAATAATGTTTAAGCATCTTTCTATAAATGTTTCTTTGGTAGAAGCTCTAGAACAAATGCCCGATTATGCCAAGTTTCAGAAAGATCTGGTTACAAAGAAAAGATCAGTCACTTTCAGGATGATGAAGAATTGCACATTGTAGTGCCTCTTGCTACAAGATCTCTCGTACAAAGAATGAAAGATCCGGCGGTGCATTGTCACTATTCCTTGTACAGTCGGGTCATTAATTTTGCAAAAGCATTATGTGATTCTGGGGGCAAGGCATAAATCTTATGCCCCTCTCGTGATCTACAAAAGGGGTTTAGGTGAAACGAAAAACCCACTTGTGTATGGGCTACTGATGGCTGATCGGAACAGTGAAAAGTCCTATAGGAGATAATCCACGATGTGTAGTAAAAGTGGAAGCGTCGTAGTTCCAGACAGATTTTGTTATCCATTGAGTGTGAGTCGATTTTTGGAAGGCCTATTATTCGTGGAGGTCATTACTTGTATGTGTAGAGCCTCGTGATATGGAAATAAGGGGCGGCAAATGCAATTTCGGTTGAACAATGAAGAGCAACCTGCAAAATTTGTAAAGTCCATGGGGCAGACAGAAGTGGTTGATCTCCAATCGGTATCACTATGTCTCAAAGGAAAAGATGAGAAGCACCCTGACCTAAAAGTGATAAACGAGAGTTTATGGTTCGGGGGGGATTGATTCTTTTATTTACAATTCTAGGTTGAGTTGGTGTCCGGGCAAGCTCAAGTCCAATGGACTGACCCTACTTGATTAATAAACTATTCCATCATGGAGAAGTTGAGCTGGAAAACTAAGGCGGTGTGCCGGTTGTAAGGTGACCTGGATTCGAGGCACCATAAAAATTATTTCGAGCATGCTGAATCAGCAAATGAAGTATTTGAGGCCATACCACTTGATGAAGTCTGAGTAATCAGTGCTCTGTCGTGCTATTTGCGACGTTTTTTAAATTAGACATTTTAGACACTGATTGGGAGCGCAACCACAATACTTATAGTTTTTTTTTCTACGTATGGTAGCATTTCTACCTAAGGAGTTTTTAAATTTGCAGGCACATCACTAGGGATATTGAGAAAAATCATTACTTGCAACGGTCACTGAAGGAAACATCGACGGACCGTCACGCAACGAGGACCGTCGCCATAATCCGTCGTGCTAGGTAGTTGTCAAAACTAGGACACCACGTGCACGGAACCACTGAAGATGCGCCGGACCATCATCGGCGGTCTCGTGCATCATTAATGAGCGTACCCGACCCGCATCGTTGGGAGTAGTAATTTAAAAAATTGATTGCAACACTTTAAAAAACCCCACCCCTTCATTTCAACATTATCCTCCTTCTTTTTCCCATTTCCCTCCCTTTTAACTTTCCTACTTCCTACCTTCTTCTCTATTCAAATGATCATTCTCTATCAACTGATCACTTCCCCCCAATTCCCAAATTCTAAAATCTACCCTCTACTAGTCGGAGCTATTCTGGGTTCTTGTTCTTGCTAACCGAGTACCTTCTTGCTGTGTTTCTCAAATATCAGGTAGTGTCTTGTCTCTACCTATTTACATTGCATTTTTTTTCTAAAAATTCGTATTACCTATTCTTTTGGTGGGGGTTTCCTGCCTTGATCCAATTTTGTCTGACCATAAATTAAGAATCCTTAAATTGCATTGTTAAAATCTAGAAATAGTGCTTTGAATTGCTAGTTTTCTAGGTCTTTGGTAGACACATGTAGGTTTTAAACACTAAAAATTCACATTTTAGTCATTAGAGGGACTGCATTCTTGCATCCCCAGTTCGCATTGAAATGACAAAAAGAGACCCCGATGACTAACCCCACGTACCAACGACGGAGCGTTGTAGGGTCTGTTCCAACATCACACTGTACGTGTTTTCTTCAAATGTCACCAATGGATACATGAGACGGACAGTCGTTCCCATGACGTTCCGGTCCTGCACAAAACCGTTCTGGTTGTCAGAGACTCTTTTCAAGGGTTCTACTTTTTCTAGTGTCGTATGACGGACACTATGAGCGACCGTCTACTATTCGACGGTCGTCCTGCACAACCGTTTGTGACGGGTCAGAGACCCTTTTCCTAAGGGTATCCTACTTTTTTCTAAGTTACCCTTAAGGACATATAAGACAGGACTATCACACCTCGGACAATCCGTCTGCCCCAACCGTTGTAATGGTCAGAGACCCCTCTCCGAAGGGTCTCCACAACGAACATCGCCGACGGACCGTCATTGTCACGACGGTCTGTTCTGCTTATCCGTCATACTTGTCAGAGACTTTCCTTCAGGGGTCTCCACAACAACATAGTTTAAGTAATATATGACAGACCCCGTGACGGTCCATCGTACTCATGACGAGCCGTCACCTGGTCCGTCGTATTTCACTGTTACTGCAGAAAAGTCATTACAGCTTAGATCTTATACTTATTTTATTTTGTTTTTTTTTCTCATCTTGTTTACTCCTTCTCGTACTAATATTGATTTACATGTACTATATGTTATGGCACAAAAACAGGATAGAGTTTACGCACGTGGGCGATCAAAGTCTGTGCCACGTCTGCCCGCCTGGTCATTGGCTCTGATGATGAGCATGAACCAGAGTACGTGCCCAAGGATGCCACTCTTACACGAGATGCAGTTGGCGCCAGAGCTAAGCCCAAAAATGGTGGCCATCCGGCGTAGTCACGCTCTCAGTTTGATCAGGAGTGCACACTGACCGGAAACCTTTTGGTCAGGCGACTCATGAGGAAGAGCAGTCTGGCTCCTTAGGAGTTCCTGGTCGGAGGACGCCTCCGGGAATCTGCTGAAGCCCTGCACCGCCTAGCTGCACAGTCTGCACGTGTCAGTGAGGATGATAGTTCTGAAAGCCACTCTGCCTCACCGAGTATGCTCTCACCCAAGTTGCCAACCAGGCAACGGTGGTTGTGTGTCGAAGGGCACAAGTATCAAAGTTTATTCAGACGGAAAGTTATAAATGATAAAGGAGGAGTATGCACAGGACCCTTACACTGGAGGGGCGGGTCCTTACGGGAAGTCTCCCTACATGCAGAGATCAATCATCTCTTCGCCAGACAACCGAAATGGAGAGGAAGGACCGGAGAGCGTTCTTTGAGGTCGTTAATATGAGAAGTTGGTCCGAGATTTCTACTCCTCTACGGGACACTCTCAAATAACAGATGATTAGGCGCGGCTGCCCAGCCAAACAGGCCCCACTTATGCACATCCGAGTACGTTACATTCAGGTCGATATCTCCCTACATGCCATTTGCCCCGATTATACAGCGAGGATGTGAGCCAAACGGAACCACTCTCACCGCAGAGTTTTGCCCCCCACCTCCGGTGCACCCCCACCCACCCCCTACACCCCTGTTCAAATTATCAAGATGGCCAATTCTTGCGTGAGCATCAGTGAGTTGAGACACCAAGAGGTGGAGCCCTGCAACTTAATCTTAGATAGAGAGGGTCGCCGAATGGGTAACAAAGCCGAAGGAGGCCTTCAGGAAGGATAACTCCACCAACGTGTTTTAAATCGTATGGTTGACTGAGTATGCCACTACTTTCCCCCACGACCGTGATAAATATAGCCACATGGGATCGTGCGTTCTGATGGCGGCGATGGATGATACAGGTTTGAGGTGGACTGATTGGCTTCGACAGGCGTCATTTGCACGAGAGGTTGTCTTTTGCCCTTGCACTCACCACACCCCAAGGTCACAATACTTACCCTTTTCCGTTGCATGATATTTCTTATGCAGCGTCCGAAGGATGTGCCCATCTAGCACCATTGATCAGCTCAAGACTCCGCTGGGCACTGTTTGATATCGGCCTATGAGGGATGTGGCAAAGGAGGTGGCCCACTCAGAGACACAAGACACCCCGTCCAGAGTTGCATCCACTTGGGTGACAGTGGCTGATACGAATAGCTAGGCCCGCCACGGCTACACCAGGTTCTTCTAAAACCACTTAGACTAACCCAGTAGAGTCTATACGGGGTGGTGGTAGTAGCATTGCCCAGATCTCCTCTCGCTTCATCCCATTTACCCGCTCTGGTCCCTTTGCTAGGGTCAGATCGAGAAAACTAGAGGCACAACGGCTACACTTCTGCATCACATCCAGCCTTGGATGCAGAGGGTCTATTGCTGAGGTTAGAAGAGAGATTGGAGTAGAGAAGGCCAGCACACAGGAGCGAAGATCGCGAGGTACATCAATGCTTCGACGTTGGAGTTGGGGTGCTAGCCCGGGCCAGCCCCTCAGGTGGAAGTGTCGACCTTAAGGCTGACGGTCGAGAGTCTTCGAGCAGACATTAAATATGATCAGGAATACGGGTGCCTGAGTCTGGAGGCCCTTCTGCAGAGCTGCTGTTGATGACACAGTATCCGGCCTTATTCGCAATTCTGAGATTACACCACATTCCAATTGGGAGGCATGCCCAAGAGGCAAAGGGTCGAAGAGGATGATGAGCTGGAGCCGGAAGAAAGAGCGCCGTGAGATGGAGGCTAAAGAAGAGCCTCGCTTGCTGATGATTAGGCGAGTCGGATGATGAGGGCGGATGGGGCTTGTAGAGTCAGCTGCTGGGGGATATAGCTCAAGATATGTGGCGATTGCAGGAGGAACACTGATAGTGTTGTTGCTGATGAGGACACTAAGAGGGTGTACAAGACTACAGAGGATGGTGGTAGTGGGTCTGGGAACCAGACCACAAGCTTTGCTGATCGTCAGCGCTTTTGCGCCCCCCTCAGATTTTGCTTCACCTATCACTCTAGTTATTTCAATTTTTTATGTTTGGGGATAATCTATGTATTTTTGTTGGGGGGGGGGGTTAATGGAAAGTGAGTTAAAAGTGAGTGGAGGGTAGGGTGGAAGTCTGAGTAGCCACATCACTATCCTATTTGGAAGTTGTTTTGCCTGGGTTCCTTTTCCCAAGAGGACTGATTGATTTACTATTGCCAACCGGCATGTCTATATCTTGTGTACATAGTTTAACTTTGAAGCATGAGTGGATAAATGATATCCTGATTGAAACGAAAAGGATACCATTGGAAAAGCTTAATGAATTGATAAATGTGTGGCTCTAAGCATGGGACATTAGAATACACCCATGGCATGACCCATAGTCTAAAATTTGATGGTAGGTGTCTAATAGTGTAATGAGATGTCAAGTGAGTGTATGGGAAGATTTGGCGAATGTCCACGATTTGTATTGAGCTAGGCTTTGGCCTGGTTTAGTCCTGTAAAAGGTAAGTTGTAATAGAAATTAGGAAAGGATTAATAGGCTTTTGTTAATATAGGCCATTTTTTAGCTAGATAAAAAAACGAATGAAATTATCCCTCTTTGATCCAAATGATTTGAGCTTAAAATAGGACCTTTCTTTTCACTCTACCTGATCTTTTCTTGAATGTGTTGGCCCTGGTTCCCTCTTGGACAATGTGCACCTTAGCTTATGCAAAAGCATAAGTGTGCTTGAGGGTGGCTAAGGCAGTAAAAAAACCCTTTCATGTCCCTGTACTCACCTTTGGGTATTGGGTACTTTTACTCATGGCCAAAGCATTGAGTGAGGGTGACATTATGAGGAATGTCTGGAAAGTGGGGTTGAAAGAAACAAAGAGAGAGAAAGAGGAAAAGTAAGTGACTGAAGAACAGTGAAAGAAAAGCTGAAATAATTAAAAACAATAAAAAAATACAATAAATACAAAACAATAACAAAGAAGAGGTCAACTTCTACAAGCAAGAAAAGAGGCGCAAATAGCAAGGTTGAAAGCATATGAGAAATTGGGACCAAAAAAAGATGAAACAGAGGTAGTTTTAGCCGTTATGTCAAGGAGGGAAAAATGTTACCTAAAGTATACTCATATACCCTACCTGGAACCAAAATCCTTGTTACAATCTAAGAAAGAACTACTCGTATAATAAAAGTTGTTATACCGACTTAAAAGCAGTGAAAATAAGGCAAGCTGTGGCAATTTGTCTAATGAGTTGTGATTTGGCTTGAGAGTGAGGGTTGAAAAGGTTAACCTTATTTCAAACTAAAATCATTTTGGTTAAAAATGAGTTGGGGCCCCGGGGGGGCTTCTTTTTTTTTTTTCTGGGGGGGGGGGTGGGTCCATATGTTGTTTTGAAGTGAAGCGAACTAGTTGCGAATACCGGAAATAATAAACACCTTGATGAGACAAATTGAAGGGATAGGTTGTTAGCTGTGTGGTTAGGTATTGTCTGGTCTGATTCCATATAATTCACTAATAGTCATAACAAAATGATAATATGTGAGATGACGACATTGATTAGGCAAATGATTGCGAAAGATAAAACATGGAACTATTGTACAAAGATTTATGTAGTGAGTCAATAGTCGTCGCATGAGGACAAACAACAAATTTAAGTTGAGGGGTGTATACCGTGGTTTCACGGTTTTCCTAAGTTTAGTGTTTGCCCAAAACCTTTTTGGCCTTAATTTTTATGTAAAGTTTCTCTTTCTTGTACATAATAAATATGTCTAAAGATGAACGCGGGAAGTTTTTGAGCACGAAATGCAGAAAAGTTACCCACTACGGAGCTTGTGACGGTCCGTCGTCGCAGTGACGGTCGTAGGTGGCATCGTAGTGAACCTGTGAAGGAATATGGCGGGAAGTCCTGACCAAGTTGGGGTGCGAGGAAGGCATGAGGACGTCGTACCATTACGGTCCGTACGGCTGGGTTCATCGTGATGAATAGAGAAATAGTAGTCCCACTACCGAATTCCAAGCGTTTAAGTGTCATTGAAAGGAGACCCTCGAACGGACGTTGTTGGCTTGTGATGTGAATCCGTCCTTACCTTCCGTCGAGGGTGAATGAAGAGAGCAGAAGAAAGAATTTGTAAAAGTATGGGACGACGGAGTCCATTGACGGCCGTCGTCGTGCCACGAAGACCCGTTGAAGGTCTTTCGACCAGCCGAGTTTTGATAGATTTTCGCAAATTGAGTCATTCTTTGATCTAGTTTTTTTTATTATTATTAATAGTTCAAAAAAATCTCGTACTTTGGGGGTTAGACTCTATTATAGTTAGCTCTTTATTGGTAGACTCTCATATAGTTAGACTTTTGTATTAGCCAATTTATTTAGATTCTTGTTAAGAGATTATTTGATTATTAGACTTAGGAGTTACACTATTTCCGGTGGTGGTTGTTTGTTGGTATTTTCTCGATTAATCAAGTGGAATATTATGGATTTTTATTCTTTCTCTTGAAGTAGAGAGAAGTGCATGAATTATTATATCATATATATGAATTTGTGATTTTACTATGGGATAACTAAACTCTTAACTGGGTTGTGGGAACCATGGGTGAATAAATAAGGTTAAAATCTAACTTTAACCATAAACAATTCTAGAATAGTTTCTTGCAATGTATTATAATTCTTTCGCTAGACGTCTTTTTTTTTAACGATGACAACGTTAGAACTCGCCTTCCCTTAATGCTACTTCCAGGACCAAGGAAGTAGATAACAGGGAAAAGAATTATCAACATAGATTTAGGGTATACTATCTTAATAGACTAGTATTGATTGGTACGGGTAATAATTAGTTAAAATATCGAATACAATGGCTTAATATGAGGTAAAGGTAAGAGTTAAATAGCAACACACATAAGCCTGACCAGTGCGGAGTGAAATTTTTTCTAGATGCCGGACCAAGGATTTAAGGTACGTTAATTATAACTTTGCATGCAAAATACTAGAAAGAATTGTGTATAATTAGAATGATCAAGTTAGGAACAGTGGGAACACTTAAACCTAGTTACTTTATTAATTGATAAACTCCAACATTTGAAATGTTAGTTCCTACTTTAAATTTAGTAATTATTTTCATTCATTTAGAAATAACCCCGCACCCCCCTTTTATTGTCAGTGTTTTCTATGAGGAAATAATTGCTAATAATAGTAACAATTGATTTGAAAGTATGTGCTATTCCTCGTGTCGGGAACATACCCAACTCATTAGTTGGGTTCTTCACTTGTAACAACCTGTTTCTTTTATACTTGAGAAGTAAGTTTGTGTTTATCAGGACTCACCAATGAATCTATGAACAGGTGACGGAAACGATCTATGCGTGATCTGATTTGGCTGAGAACTTGAAACGACATCACCGAGGAAGACTTGTAGTGAACGTGTGCCGTCAGTACTTGAAAGGTTTACTGAGCATGTAGGATAGGTAAAGCTAAATACAACATTTAAACTGAACAAGCATACTACACGGATAATAATTGACATGATTAAAGGGAATTCTGAGATAACTGGATGCTTGCAATGACCAATTTATACATGATGGAAACTGAATACTGAATATTCTGATAAATGGTCAATACAGAGAGTCTGATTGATCTGTGGGAGATACTAATAAATGATAAAAAAAACAACATGAGATAAATGTGGAGTCCGATGTATTTTCCCCATCGTGAGGATCCAATATACCCTACCAAAGGTATTAAGGCATGCTGGCGTGATCATTAAATTGATTGCCTACAGAGGGGACTTACAACCTAATTGCCTTGTAGTTCTAAGACTATTAGGACAGGAAACCAAAAGTCAGCCTCCTCTCATTTACAGGTAGTATGCTACTTCCCAATGATTTTGTTAATTACTAATTATATTGAGTTAAGAGGAGAGACTCGAAACTGAACATCAAACTGAGGATATGCAACAATTAATCTGGTAAGTCTACATTCATAACTGAAGGCATGTATATCTTTAAGTGTCTAAAATATCTACATAGCCTGTGTAATTCAAGAACAAAGAAATACATATCTAGGGTTCTGAAATCCTGCGATAATCTGAAGTACTAACAATATATCCGGATTTGGAACATATGTTTAATAAATTCATGAAGTTCTATCAAAGTTCTAGAAATGATAGGTTGAATCATGATAATGGAATTAAGAATTTGACTTAAAACTACGGACCCAATGGGTGAAAGGAACCTCTAGTGAAATCCCATATGCCTGGTGATGAAATCCAATGAAATATACTTAAATTTCGGGGCTGGTACTGCTGGAGCTTGTTGAGTTCTTGAACTAGGGTTCTTGAGATGTTTTCCTCTCTTACTTATAGTTTTCTAAGTTTTAATTTAATGATTTGACTTAGATATGTTTTAATTATTTTTCTAGCCTTAAACTGACTAAAATATTATGATTTAGGATAAAAACAACGTAACTTAGGGTTTAATTAGAGTGGGAAAGGTCAAAAAGACCCAGGGGAAATTTATTGTCTTACCAAACGTCGGCCAGAACTTACGATCCGTTCTGTGCCCGACGCCCCGTCGTTGGGTCCGTCGTTAGGCCTATTCGAAAGGACTTTACTAAAAATGGGCATAAGGTTTAACTCCGAATTTGGGAGGTTAGAGGGTCCGGTTTTTGTGTCTATGGAAATATAATTCAAATATTTGGGGTCGTCATGGGACACCACTAATTCATTTTGTACTTAGCATTATTATGACCCATTTCAAGTTGACCCAACTGCATTCCCCTTACACTGATTGCATATTTTCAACCTACGAACCTTGCTGGTCTCCTAGCCTCTTGTCATAGAGTGGTTGATGGGCGGGCTGTCTCGATGATGGTAATGGACTACGGAAAGTCCGATTGTCTGCGGGAACGGACAATAAGTTCGTCCATCGTCAAGACTTAACAATTTTTTTGGCTAAATTTTGGCCAATTTTAATCCCATCGACGGTTGTGCAAGACAGACCGTGGGTCAAGCTATGGTCGATAGATGCCACCTTTGATTGCACCTACAAATTTCTTTTGTAAATATGGTTTTTGGTCTGTTTTGGCTACGGGTTATTACATTATATCCCCTTTGGGAACATTCGTCCTCGAATGAAGACTAAACTAGCTAAAATAGAGAAAGAGAGTTGCAAACCTTACTATTAAACACTGAGAACTGAGTCCTGAATTGATTATCCAAGTACATGCAATTACGCTGAAAAAAAGCAAGTACAACTACTCCCAGTCCCACTTACTAGGGGGAACGGGCCCGGCGTTGGGCCCCGTACAAGGGGGTTAACATGATCAAAATGGAATTTACGCATGAATGGACTGGAAAACATGAAGAGGGGGAATTAGTACTCAAGCTGGAGTGGAATCGGGAGGAAAGAAGGTAAAGGATACTTGGGCTCTGGGTTGCCCTTTCTCTACAAACTTCCCAGTAGCTCCCTCTATGGGCTTATTGCAAGGAATATGTCCTTTCTCAACTTTCCCCACATTCAGGGAACACCACAATCTCTGTGTAGGACGTACACCATCTCAACCTTGGAGAAAACCTCCATACTTTGATTGTGGACTGCACTGTTGAGTCAAGAAAGAAAGATTGGCGTCATGTCTGTCTGTTTCCTTACCTCACATAAACAAAGATGATTTGCCCCATTCTGAAATGTACATCACGTCAAATTTGCTCAGAAGGCGAACCTCCCAAGCGACCAAGCCCTATGAACATCCTTCACTAGCTACTTTTTTATTCTCAAACATGGGATTAACAATACCCAATAGATAATCTACTAGGCATATGCTACTACATTCTCCTTAGCAGGATGGGTAAGCAAACTCATATCATAATCCTTCAAGGAACTTCAAGCCATCTCCTCGGCGAAGATTTCAACTCCTTTGGGTGAACACATAATGATGCTTTTATAGTTAGTGAAAACATATACGTTGAACACATACAATTAGTGTCCGATCATGAGGCAAACACCACTGGGTTTTTTTTTTTTTACTTGCAAGCTTGAGGTCATGAGTTGGATAGTCTTCGCAGGAATCTTTTTAAGTGTCCTAGAGGCATAAGTTATCATCTTACGTCGTAGCATCAACACACTACCTAGGCCAACTCTCTATATATCACAATAGATCACATAAACATATGAACCCTCTATTAGAGTCAAGACAGGAGTTGTAGTCAATCTAGTTTTCAATTCTGCAAAGCTTTTCTAACAATCATCTGATCATTCGAATTTTACCATATTCTGAGTCAACCTAGTCAATGGTGAGGCTATGGATGAAAATCCTTCCACAAACCTTCTGTAATAACCAGCTATAGCTAAGAAACATTTTATATATATAGCAGAGGTAGGTTTGGGCCACTGTTTCACTGCATCTATCTTTTGAAAATCTACTCGGACCCCTTTGGTAGATACAATGTGACCAAGAAAAGTAACGGATTGCAACCAGAACTCACATTTACTAAACTTAGTGAATAACTTGCGATCCTTGAGAGTCTGCAAAATGACACTCAAATGACTTGCATGTTATTCCTCACTTCTAGAGTAAATGAGGATGTATCAATAAAAATGATAACAAACAAGTCTAAGTACTGTTTGAACACTCTGTTCATCAAATCCATGAAAGCTGCAGGAGCATTAGTTAGTCCAATTGATACAACTACAAATTCATAATGACCATACCGAGTTCTGAAGGCTGTTTTTTGAATGTTAGTATCTCTGACTCTAAGCTGATGATAACCCAATCTGAGGTCTATCTTTGGGAAATGACTAGCACCCAGAAGTTGGTCCAACAAGTCATCAATCCTGGAATGGGATACTTGTTCTGATGTGACCTTTGTTAACGTCTATAGTTAGGCACATTCTTGAGAGACCATCTTCCTTCTTTCGTACAATATTGTGCAACCCCTGTAAAATACTATGTCTGATAAACCCTTATCTAGAAGGGTCTTTTTCAGCGACTTTTTCAATTCGTAAGCTCTACTAGAGCCATTCTTTATAAGGAATATGAATAGGCTGGGTATTTTGAAGGAGAATCAATTCCAAAGTTAATTTAACCTTTCTGGAGGGACTCCGGGAAGATCTTCGGTAAATACTTTTGGAAATTCACATACTATTGAACTGACTCAAAGTTGGGGTTTCAAGGGCTAGAATTCCTTAACCCAAACTATATGATTCGATCTACCCTTAGATATCATCTTTCCTCTTCTGGCCTTAAAGTAAAGAATAAATCAACGTCGTAGGTGCTAAGCTACTTACCCGTCTATTCTACGAGTGGGTTGGTCCGGAAACTGAAAATAGCAAATCCTAGTTCTACAATTGACTAGGTATAACATGAATGTAACCACCTTATCCTATAATGACTGGAGTCTACCATTCTAACTCTACTAGATCTTCGGTGGTGACTTCTTGAGACTGTGACAGTGCAATTTCTTTATGCTGTAGCTATACCACTGTGATCACCAACTAGAGCAAGATTGAGAAGGGGTTCTATAGCGTTTGCGGACTGAAAATTGAATTGGACTACAACTAAGTTACATAAGAATAAGTCCATGTATGTTGTCTTTCCACTGGTAAACAAGTGAACGTACATCCTTGAGGTGGTAGGATTCAATCTCACCTGTCACTACCAGTTTATTACATCATCACACCAAATATTTTCTTGACAAGTCATGACTTCTATGGGTCCTTACCACTTGCGACCCTAAAACTTTAGCCGAATCATCCCAATCAAATCACACCTATGATGCTGCTAATCGGATCATTTCTATTAGTAGAACTAGAACCTTCTGATTGTTTTCCCCCATGTTCCATACCTTTGAGGAGCCAATTCTGATTGGTCACTCCTGAAACTCACATTTAAACTTCCTTATCGGTTACTAGAGGAACTACGTTAGCATTGCATGCATTAGCATTCCATGCCTAAGCTCTACAAGAAGGCATGATCTTAAGCGCACAACGTCAACTAAGAATGGAATTTTATCATACCTTACGCACGATAAGAGTAACAAAAAAATGATGTTTTTATTAGAACACTTCATACCCTCCATATTATTAGATGTGGTTCACTTCACACATATGAAAAGGACTCTACTTAATGTGTATTTTTCAGACATCCTAGGACTCTTAAACCTAGTGCTCTGATACAAAGTTTTGTCACGTCCCGAGCTACCCCCGAGACGCGGACATGGAATGTAGGACCACAAGTGATCCCAAGCTAACCCTACTGGCATGACCATGAGCATACAAAAGAATATAAACTGATGTGGAATCTAAATCATAACTAAATCTAAAAAGATGGGGAATCCAAGGCATTGTTCGAGGTACAAGAGATAAAAAAGAGGCCCAAAAAAATTATGCTAAGTTTGTCGAGAACCAAGACACTCTTGAAAGGGGACTCAAGAGGTGGAAAGATTATGGCGTGGTTATGATGATTTCGATACCTGGGTCAAGCAAAAGAATTGAAGATGGATTCGATCACCATCGATGTTTCATCAATACAAGATCAGGGGACGCGATAAGTAGGACTAGCATGCACCACAGTCGTGATTTCAACCCCTGGTGTGGGTTTTTATATGTATTTATGTTGGTTTTTTGGGCCCTTTGTGGGCCTGCCTTTAGTGCAATTTCGATGGTCCCCTGCATGGTTTGTCTTAATGTTTTAACTCCTTTATTTTCCTCCCCTTGTGACCATTATTATCACTTGTGAAATTTACTTTTAACAAAAGGGGGAATTGTTTATTTGTTCAAATTCATTGCGTACATCATTCAAATGCGCTAGCCGGCACCCCTTGTCACAAAAAGGTCCCTCTATATTTTTTAGGAACGGATATATGTGAATATAATTGCTTATGTGTTATGTTTCTAATGATGAAGGCTCCGGAAATCACTCCATTCCAGAAATTTCGAAAATGTATAAACAAGTCACTATTACAAATGTCCGACCAAAATTTTCAAGTCTTAAGTTTCTCACTCAAAAACCACTCCTATCACAAATCCTAAAACAAACTATTCAACCTCCCTCACAGGAAAGGCAAACATCACTCTTATGGCACTAGGTATAATATCCCGATGGAACTCATTGCAGAAGAACTACAAAGAAAGATCAAACAAATCACTCATGATATTCAAGAGGCCAAGAAGGAAAGTCTTATAGTCAAACAGCCACTGCAATCTACAAACTGAAACCGTGACACTGGATGAGGATCTTGCCATAACAGATGAAGAGAAAAAAGAGTTTGACCGATGTGAGATAGATGATTGCGAAGAAGTTGGACATGATTTGGGTGAAAGTGACAAGAAACGAAGCGAGAGAGACCGAGGATAGAATTGAAACCCCGATATGTTATTTCAAAGCGTGTCACTTTTGAGGAGAGATGACAGTTGCAATGTGGCAAATTTCCTCCATGATAGAACACTATCGCCTAAGTGAAGAAGACAAAGCTTCCATACGACATGATTGATAAACTTCAGACAATGCACCAAAAATATCCATCATACGAGCAGGAAGCTAATAGTGGTCCCAATAACGCTCACCCTGGAGCGACTTGGGAAGACAACAACAAGGAATCGTCTACAAACCTCCATTCCTGGGCCGTCAGAAACGAGGTGACTAATGCTACAAAGAGAAGAAAAATGACTAAGATGTAGTCATCATTTTTATCTTTAAAGCTTTGTTGTCTTTCAATGCCCTTGTAATCGTAATGAATAAATGAATGAAATATTTCCTTTTGTACTCGGACTACGCTGGGCCTAAGTTTTCCTTGTGAGATACGTAGACAGCCTTCCCAAGCCCGACCCCTATCTTAATAAATTTTCATTTTCCCCTTCATGTTGTGACAAGATACAAAGGTTAGATCAACAAATATCAAAGAACAGCTACAAAAAGACCTTAGCTAAACGTAATTTAGCCTTTCTAAGAAAGTGTTAAAACTAAACAAGCCAACTCCTGCTTGTTAAAAATATGTTTCCGTCCTTACACGTGAGGTGAAGATATCCTCAAACAAAGCAACTTGTGTGTTTATCTGCTCTCTGTGTAATATTATGCATTTTGTATTTTGAATCTTCACTGGAAAATCTTTCGTTCAGTTGTTTTCATTCTCAGGTACTTTGAAACTTATACGTATCGATCAAAAGCTGGTATATCATCCACTATTTCACCAGATCAAAAGATCCCGCAGATTCCTTACCTAGACAAAGCTCAGACAAAGGAAAGACAGTTATGGGGGATAGTAATGAAGAAGTAAGTTTTACTGATGTTGTGGTGGATTTACCCACCATAGCGGACCAGAATGAGTTGATTCTGCAACTGATGCAACAGATTACAGAGATGAGGGTAGAAATGCAAAGGAGATAGGATTTCCTCTACTAAGATTTGCTGCTATTGCTGATGATGGGAGACCTCCAATCTACTTCCCTTCTTCAAATAAGGATCCAGCCCAGAACCAGCCATCCATACCTGCTCAGAATCTGTCTGTTATAGATTTGACTACCCAAAATCTCCAATATGCTTCCGCATCCTACCAAACTCCACCTCCTCCTCAAAACAACAACCCCCTAATACAACTCCATTCTCAAAATATCCACCATTAAACCGCTCCACCACCGCAAAATAAATACCAAAATACTTTCAATCCCCAAACACCCTACCACCTCTTAAATCAGAATACCAATCCTCCTTAACCACATAATTCAACCCCGTCAAAATGATGCCAAGTCCCTCTTAGTCCACCCTTACCTAAAATAAGAACTTTCTAAATTCCGTCCCTACCGAGTCACGATGTGCACGGTTCTGAGCTGGACCATTCATAGTAACAGAAAGGAGTGATGGAAAAGGAAATATTCAAAGGTCGACATTAAATAAAGATCAGAAAGACATGAAGGACGCCAACGCATCTTAATCGGCGTACTTAGTTTGAAGACTTATTATGCATCCAAATTTGGACCTTCCATAAAGGTTCAAGATCCGAAGTTTAACACTTCGAGAAGAGGGTAACCCAATAACTCATATGGATATCCTACTTGTGACGCATCTCGTGGGAGTTGTCTGATGAAGCGTTATTGATGGCGCTTTTCATCTGAATTTGTAGCAGGAGGATCGTGAGTTGGTTCACCTCTCATAAACCGCGACAATCGCCACTCGAATTCCTCTAGCACATGATTTATACTTGATTTCATATAACATCGAAATCATTCTTGATCGATATTATTTGGAGAAATGGAAGCCAAAATTTACCGAGATCTACAGAGAATTTGCTTATAGGTGGAGAAAGTAAGTTGCAAGGGTCAGACCGCCTATGTAAGAAAAGGAAATGTAGAAGTGTCTGTGCGGGTGCAAGAGCCCGAGTATTATGATCGAGTCCTGTTGCTCATAGAAGCAAAATTTTCTGAAATAATCAAAGTTGGTGAGACTATCCAAGATGGGTTGAAAACGGGAAAGATAGCCCGTGTTGCTACATCACCTGGATCATCAGGAACGTTGAAGAATAAAAGATAAGAAATCGCTGCTATTTTATATGGGGGAAAGAAAACGCCAGAAGCTCGTTATATTCCCATGTTCGTTCTGGGCCTTCCAAACATTCCTACAAAGCTTTCTACACGCAATCTAGTCATCCCAATAATCATCCAATTTATCAGAATTCTACAGCAACTTTTCCAAACGTCCAAGCTCTACTATACAAAATTCCACCTCCGAATTACCAAAATAAATCTCCCATTTACCCAAATCATCCTCCACCCTACCAAATTTCATGTCCCTACCAAGGTGTTGTTCCAAACTGTGCAAATGTGTAGTCAATCTAAGGAGCACCCCCTCCTGTGTATCAAGTACAAGCTCCACCATATCAAAATTCCATCCAAACTACCAAGCTCCAATGCAAAATTACCAGACAAACTCATATCCCGGAAATCAAGCTCCCCGTATGAAAAATCGAGGTTATCAATAGATGTCTCCCCCATAAGGAATTTCTGATCCCACTTGACGTCAGTTCGAGAAGAAACCTTTGAGTAATTTCACCGTTCTCGCAGAAAGCCGAACAAAGTTGTACGAGCGAGTGGCTGCGTCCATATGTCCACCCTGTTGGGCCCAAACCCGTGGATATCAATTTGAAATTCTATAGGCCTGATAAATGATGTGCTTAATTCAAATAGTGATTGGTATAATATTGAGGACTTTATCAACCTTAAGCACAAGATTTTGGATTTAATTTACCAAGATGTGGTTTCTCTCCAACCAGCTGCACCTAATGTCAATACCAATCCTTTGTCGAATCATAGAGGTGGAAACGTCACTATGATAGAAACAAACGCTGCTTGGTTTGGGACAAAAATGTTAACTCCAATCATTCATGATGAGATGGAAAACACTATATCTTCCTTGAGTATCAAAGAGAATAAAGAGTTCATTATCTTGACACCCGCAAAGGATGTTGCCTTGGTGCCATCAAAATCTCTTATCAAGTCAAAATTTGTGATTGAGACTGCTGCTACACAAGGCATGAGACGATTTGGAAGATGTTATACTCCTTAGGAGCTTGCTCTCAAAGGTCAAAATAAGGATCAAGCTAAAAGGCCAATAAGCGAGGGTGAGGCAGAGGAATTCTAGAGAAGAATGCAGTCGAAATATTATTATATTGTCAAGCATTTGGAGAAGACTCCAGCCCAGATTTCTGTATGGGCTGTGCTGATGAGTTGTCAATTGCACAGGCAGGCTTTGATGAAGTCTCTCGATGATACGTATGTACCCACGAGCACAAGCAGCGATAACGTGGCCGCTATGATCTACCAGGTCATTCGAGGGTATCGAATCAGTTTTTGTGATGATGAACTGCCTTTTGAAGGCAAGTACCAGAACAAGGCACTGCATATCACCGTGTTCTTTTGCAGAAAAGGTTATCAATCGCGTCTTAGTAGTTGATGGATCTGGTCTGAACATCTTCCCGTTGTTGATGCTAAGGCATTTGAAGTTTGGATAGGGAAAACTTGAGAAAAATAAAGTCAATATGAGAGACTTCGATGGGGTTCAAAAAGATACCTTAAAAGAGATACCTTGGAAGCCATAAATCTGGTTATCCAATTGGTCCTGCCATGTTTAGCACACAATTTCAAGTCCTAGATATTGGCCCCAGCTACAACCTTCTTCTAGAAAGGCCTTTTATTCACGTGGTTGGAGCTAGGCCTTCTACCCTGCATCAAATGATGAAACTCGTTTTGAAGGACGAAGAGCTAGTATATCATGGCGAAGGTAGTCATTCTGGAAGATAGGTGCCGATTATCGATGATGTGTCTAGAGGTACTGATTTCTACATGGTGGAGCTGGTAAATACCATCGGCAAAGACTTGTCCCCACAACCTCTCATGCCTTCTGTTTATAAGATGACTGCTATTGTGATGTTACAAAGTGGATTTCAACCAAGTTTCGGATTGGGAAGGAATTCCCAAAGAATTATTGAGCCCATTCAAGCTCCTATCAAAGGGGAAAGTATGGATTGGGGTACGTCCCCAGAGATGATGATGAGAATACAAAGAAGAAGAAGGATCAAGCATTGGCCAAGCCAATCCCTCAGCTATATCAATCCTTTCTAGTCCGTAAATATGCCGAGTAGGAGGACCTTGGGGAAGGAATCTGTGGTATTTTTGAAGAGATTGATGCTATCATTGAAGAAGAGGTCGAGCTAACTGTGATGCTGAGCCACGAGAGAATGCCTGCAGGCTGGAAATCCACCCCAGTACGATACCCCATTCTGCAGGACAGTCCACCGCCCATTTCTGATACCCCAAACCCCTGTCAAAGGGCATAATTTTGGCATTATTAAATCGGCTCGGTAGTCTGGAAGAGGACCGAGACCCACATTGATTTTTCTTAAATGTTTGAATTTTTAATTTCCAAATATGAGTTTAAAAAAGGCAACATGGCCCTATGGCCATGGCCAAAGTTGCACCATTTGTTTCAATTGAATGCAAAGCCTCTTTATTTAAAATTTATTTATTCATAATCTGTTTAAATGGGATTTTTTAACTTTGTATGTTTACGGTTTCAGTAATGTAAGTTTTAAACCTGTCAATGTCATTTCATGTCACGAGCTGAATGAACAAAATGAGGAAGGTAATGACGAGGTTGGTGATTATGAAAAATAAAGTGAGGAACCAAAATATGTTGCCAAGGAATTTCGGCAATTTGAAAACCACCATAAGCCGAATATAGATGAAACGTAAAAGATAAATCTAGGAGACTTAGAATGCGTTAAAGAGGTTAAGATCAGCATTCACTCAAATGAAACTTAAAGAAAAAGCCTAATTCATTTGCTTGTTGAATATATTGATGTGTTCTTCTGGTAAGTCGGTGACATGAAAAGGCTGATTACTGATGTTGTATCTCATAAACTGTCGATTAATCTGGAGTTTGATCAGGTGAAGGAAAAGGTCTGGAAGTTCAAGACCGATTTGAGTCTGAAAATTAAAGAGGAGATTACTAAACAAATTGAGTCTTGGCTAGTAGAAGTTACTCAATACCCGACCTGGTTGGCTAACGTTGTTTCGGTCGCCAAAAACGATAGAAAAATTAGAATTTTCATCAACTACAGGGATCTCAACAAAGCTAGCCCAAAGGAAATTTTTCCATTGCCGACAATTCATATTTTAATCGATAAGTGTGCTAGGCATGAGATGCAATCCTTTGTGGATTGTTATGCAGGTTATTATCAGATTTAATGGATGAAGAAGATGTAGAAAAGACAACATTTATACACCTTGGGGGTATCATTTACAGGGGTAATGCCATGCAGTCTTCAAGATGTTGGTGCCCTTATTTGCGGACTAATATGACGACTATATTTATGATATGACATAAGGAAATCGAAGGTGTAGGTGATGGACGTCATAATCAAATACCTTGAGAGTTAGGACAACTTGAATCATTTGAAATGTACTTTGATCGTTATGTCGTTTACAAATGAATTTAAATCCCGTTCCAATGCGCTTTTGCGAGTTCCAGCCGCAAGTGTGGGATTATATCGCAGCAAGGGTATTGAACTTGATCCTTCTAAGGACTAAATCAATTAGGAGTTGTTTCCGCCAAAAACAAGAAAGGAGGTGAGACGGTGATGAGTTCGTGGGAATTGAACTACACGTCGATTAATAGCTCAATCACGTGTATGTGTGAACCTTATCTTAAAAGCTGTGAGAAAAGATGGCTCCAACAAAGATGGAAGGAAGAGTGTCAAACGAGCTTCAGACGATATCAAGAAGTATTTGTCAAATCTACAGTATGGTTCCGCGAGAAGGAGTCTGTTGTTGCTGTATTTTTCCATCTCAATAGATGTAATTCAGATGCTTACCGGTCAACACAACGAGATAGTAAAGAAGAAAAGTTTAACCTATTACCATAAAGCAAGTAACTTTCATCCATAGGAGTCTATTACACTGTTTGGAGGATACAATGTTGTGCTTTGACGTGGCTTGACTAGATGTTAGACATTATTTGTCTTTCTTATTACTACATACCTCATTTACCAGAATGGACCGCGGCAGTCATCTTTCCCGCAGGAGTGTCCGATCGGCAACTTAGCTACGTAGCCCATGTTGTAAGCGAGTTTGATGATCAAAAGGCGATAACAGCACAGGATTTGGCTGATCATTGGCAGAAAAATCCTGTTGATGAAGAGTATCGAACCATTAAAACTTATTTCAACATAAGAAGTGTCACTTGTGGGTGAAGATATTTCTGAAGATATCCAGTTGGAGATATTCTTTATGGAGCGGCAAATCATCAAAGGGAAAGGCATCGGAGCGGTCATAGTATCAGATGTGGGTAGCAATTCCATGGTAGCTAAGCTTGATTAATGCCCCAATAAATGTGAATACGAAGCTTGTATTCTAGGTTTGAAAATGGCCATTTACATGAATGTCCAAAAGTTATTCGTTATTGGAGACTCAGATCTATTGATTCGTGAGGTTCAAAGAGAGTGGGCCGTGAAGAACCCGAAGATTATACCTTAAGTGCAATATGTACAAAAGTTGTGCAAGAAATTTCGTAAGATCGAGTTTAGACATACTTCCAGAAAATAGAGTGAGTTGGACGATGCTCTTGCTACCATCACTTCGATGATTGAACATCTGGATACATATTATATGGACCCTCTAGAGATAGATTTGAAAGAATATCCAGTCTATTTTTCACATGTTGAAGCAGAACCAAACGGTTTGCCATGGTATTATGATATAAATAAGTATTTAGAGTCCGGGACCTATCTTGAAGATCCTGCGTCCAACCAGAAGAAGACAATACGCCGTATGACTCTCAATTTCTTTCTATGTGGAGAAATATTTTATAGGAGGACCCCAAATTTAGGTCTCCTCAGATGCGTTGATGTTGTTGATGTCGCGAAGCTTATTGAATAGATACATGTTGGAGTATACGACACCCATATGAATGGAATCACTTTGGCAAGGAAGATCTTGTGAGGCGGTTATTTTTGGATGAATATAGAGAATGACTGTTGTAAGTTTGTGTAAAAATGTCATAAATGTCAAGTGCATGGTTATTTGATCTGAGTGCCGCCTCACGAACTTAATGCTATGTGTTCACCTTGGCCATTTGTATCTTTGGGTATGGATGTCATCAGCCTCAATGAGCTAGCTGTTTCTAATGGACACAGATTTATTTTGGTTTCCATTGATTATGTCACCAAGTGGGTGGAAGCAGCTTCATATAAGTCGGTGACCAAGAAAGTTGTAACTAATTTTGTTTACAACAATCTGATATGCAGGTTTGGAGTGCCTGAAGTCTATCATTACTAATAACGGCGCGAATCTTAACAATCACTTGATGAGAGATATTTGTGAACGGTTTAAGACCACTCACCGAAACTCAACCGCTTATCGTCCCCAAATGAATGGAGCTATAGAGGCTGCCAATAAGAATATCAAGAAGATTCTGAGGAAAATGATTGACAATCACCGAGGTTGGGACAAAATGTTGCCATATGCTTTGTTGGGTTATCAAATGACCGTCAGAAGATCGATTGGGGCTACAATGTATTTGCTTAGCTGTACGGACAGAACCGTAGTTATAAACTGTATCGTTGAGGATCCGTCAGCGAGATTAGCCAAAGAAGCTGACGATGAGTATGCTTAAAGGAGGTATGAGGCGAAAGAAATTGATCAGTTAACCCTAATTGAGGAGAAGAGGATGGTTGTTATTTGTCATGGTCAACTATATCAATAGAGAATGATTCGTTCTTTCCACAAGATAGTCAGAGCCATAATTTTTTAAATAGGTTTTTAGTATCTTAATGAATTTTTTCCTCCTCAAGATGGTTACAAGGAAAGTTGCACAAATGGAATGACCTTACAGATTAGCCAAAGTATTATCTGGAGGTTATTTGGTCCTGTCGAAGATGGATGGCACCGCGTGACCAAAACTAATCAATTCAGATGTTGTCAAGAGACGTGTGAAGCTTTGTTTGTATTTCTATCATTTGCTTTTATGCATTATGTTTTTGCTTGTAATTTCTTTGTTTAAAATTTTATACCTCTTGTAATAAACTACGCCTGACCTAAATTCTCGAGAATGAGATACGTAGGCGGCCTATGTCGGCCTTGGTCACATCATTTTTCCCTTTTAATATTTCTTTATTTGAACTACGTTCGACCTGAATTCTCAGGAATGAGTTACGTAGGCGGCCTATATCACCCTCAGTCAGTTTGTTTGTAATTTTTACAATTGTTAGCATTTGAGGGGGAACTACGTTTGACCTGATTCCTTCCTCAACGGGATATGTAGGCGCCACAAGGTTTCGGCCATATCTCCCGTAAGATTTCTATTCCTCTTTACAATAGAAACTGGGAAATTGTTTTTTAGAGAGACTCAAAAATTCTCCTGAAGAAGAGTTTTCCTCAACAAATAAAGATTAAACATATTTTGAAATTTACAACTGGGACAGAATTTTTAAGGATCTCCAAAATTTTGTGATCTACTCAGTTACAGTTAAAAGATAAGAGAGACAATAAACTGGGAAAGAAATTTTGAGGATGGCCTCAAAATTTCAGCATGAGTTTATCTACAAGTCTAGAGTGGTTTTGATTACTCCTAGCAAATAATCAGATATACCTCCAAGCATCAGGCTCAAAGAAGTTCGCTAAGCCTGACGTGACATAACATTTGGCAGTTACCCTTTTCAAAATACTACCTCTCAAAATTTATTTTCATAAAAGACTTTTTCTTTTGTCTTTCATTTGTTTTGGCATAAAATATTTTATCTTATCCATCAAGAATATGAAGATCAGGAAAATAAACAGGAGATAGAAGGACAAGGAGCAGACAATTGATGAATTGACACAGATTAGTGTGTTTTAAAACTAACGATTTCTCTGTGGACGCAGGTTTATAGCTTTGCTTTGATATCAGCAAATTCTTCCGATTGACGAATATTGAGAAGTGAGGGAGGAGAAAGCTCTCTCGAAATTTAGCGGTGTTTCTATAGACTCAAGAATTATTTTATATTGCTTATACCGGGGACTTGGAAATATGAATTGTTTATTTCAGTCAATTTCCAACAACATGTGGTTTATATGGAACGTCCATCTAAATTCGAAGCTGAATCAAGCGAAAATCTCAAGAAAGAGTTTATGGATTTCGTAAGGGACGTCGTCTGAATCATTTATGTCCGATAGATATTGACATTCAAAAGGGGTAATTTTTGTACATCGATCAACATCCCCCACGTACGCAGAGGGGTCATTAATTTTATTGTTGAACAAGATAATACATTACCCGGAGGGGTCATTTGTTTTATTGTCTATCAAGAAAGTATATTATCTGGAGGTCATTTTACCATTATCATCAATCGAGACAATATGATTATCAAGAAGGCACCCGAAAGATCATGCATCGGGAGTCAATATTCATGCATTGTGGAAGATCATGCATCGCAGGTCAATATTCATGCATCGCGGAAGATCATGCATCGCGAGTCAATATTCATACATCGCAGAAGATCATGAGTCGCGAGTCAATATTCACGCATCGCGGAAGACCATGCATCGCGAGTCAATATTCATGTATCGCGGGGAAAACTCATGCAGCGATTATACCATGCAATCAGAGTGTTAAATCAAGATCGCGAGAAGATATTCATGCCTCGAAGAAAGTTATGTTTCATGAGAAGATTTCATGTCTTGCAAAAATTTATGCATCGGGAGAAGATATTCATAGCTCGCAAAATTTACCAATCGCTGGAAGACATTCTTGCCTCGCAAAAAGTCAGGCATTGCGAGGAAAGGAAATCGTGCATCTCAAGTGAAATATTTACTCATTTGATATAAACTCCATCCTTTTATTTTTGATAAAAGTAAACATCAAGAAGAAAATCGAAGACGACTTCAAAAGAAGTATCAGCACTGCATCAACTTCCATTTATGTGGACATCACATGAAGAGTACATTGAAGATTAAATTGCAAACACAAGACATAAGCTCTATTTTCTTTGCGTCAAACGATCAAGTTGACGTCAAATGTCGAGGAGAGAAACTAAGTGTCAACACGGTAAAAGACACTATCACCCATTTGAATTGCATTTTCAAGCTGATGAATTTTATCTCAGTCTTTGTCTAGAGCATCCAAAAGGATGAATTCTCCAGAAAAGAAAACCACAGATGCGGACGACATCAAAAAGGATAGAGCATAACGTGGAACCTTTTCTTATCAGCGAACTGGGAGATAGTCCAAAGAGAAGTTTGCCGAATCTTAGGAGCAAGCAAGAGGAGCTGACTTCACAACAAGTAAAACACAACACATATTCATAAGGCACGTGGGTTTTGCTTTGGCATTTCTAGTTTTCGGTTTCACATCATGTAATTTTAGTGTCGGCAGGAAGAAAATTTCCAATATGTGTGACAATACACCAAGAGCATTGAAAATTATGTTCGTGTAAGTTCTTACATGTGGATGTAAAGAGTTCCACCTTCATGGCTAAGAGAATACAGGCCTCTTTTTCATACTCGACTTAATTTGTCACTTATCAAGAAACAAAGGTTATCTAGAATAATAAATTTCCTTTTTCCACAGATCGGTCGAGTGGGAGTCGACTACAAATTACATGATTCCCTAGGTTTAAGGGTATGTAATAGGAGGGCGTGAATGTTGGACTTCGGTGTTATTCCAATATTCACTCTTAAAATCCTACTCCCAAACATTTAGGTCCCTTCATATTTCGGTATCAAAATGAATTTTAAATTCCTTCAAAATCGTGTGTTAAATCAAGCGTATCGAACTATAAGTGGTCTGAGTTCTCATATAGCGTGAGATATGTAGGAAATTCGTTTTTAGGGTTCGGTCATAAGTTCTAAAGTCCGTACGAAATCACGTTTCTAAGATGAATATGTGGTCAATCAAAATTGGTTTGGTCAATTTCATTTTCCTCAAATTTCTTGCATCAATACAAGTAAAATGAGGTACAATTGTTGATATCCGATTTTGACCTCCACGATAGTAATTAACTAATGAGTTTCTCGAGTTTAAACAATTTAAAATAATTGATTTTATAAATTTCAGATATATATATATATATTATATATAATATTATATATATATATAATAGTTAGCTTGAAAGTCAATTTACATTAACGCTGGAAACGCTTTTTATAATTTTTAGCTAATGTATATGCTTACATAATTATTCATAATTATCGTATTTTTATCATTATTCAAATAAAAATAAATAAATGATAATTCACAAAAATAATAAATAAATAAATAAGAAAATATATTCTTGTTGGTTGGCTAATTAGCTATATATTAGTTTTCATTCTAGCTAATTATTTCGTAGCCAAATTAATTATTTTATTTTGTTAATCTTGAGAAGCTTATTAATCGACCTATTTTAATTTGTATCAACGGGATTCACCATTTTGTTTTAATTTGGTTAAATCTATTATTGTGTTGGTTCAACATTTTAACATTACAAATTCTCAAGCCCAAATTGGTTAAAAAAAATTTATGCAACCCATTCCAGCCCAACCCCAAACACTGTCGACTCAGGCCCCTATTCCCCATTTACGATTTCATTCAGGCCCAATCCCTCCTCCTCTACCACCCCAAAGAATTCCAGCCCACTCCATTTTGAACCCGATCCGTCGATGTCATCCTCTTCTTCTATCTTCACGCGTAAGAACCTAGAAATGCGTAAAGCAATGAGACGAGATTAAAGCCAACCGTGTGCGATTGTGTCTCCTCCGTCTTCCCTTACACAAAATTCGTACGATGAGCAGACCCACGCGTCTTATCCCTCCCACGCAAGAGCGAGTTGATAGAAGACAGTTCAAATACACAACGACTTCTTGGTATTAGACGGAAAACGAAGGATTGTCACACGTTCTGCCTCCTCCTGCTTTCTAGTACAAATTGGTATGACGAACAGGTTAAGGTGGAGAAATCTTATGGTATGTTCGTTCTTGCAAAGAAATTGGACGCTCCAGATCATTTAGCCTTTGGACAATCATATAAGTTTGCGCAGGTCTCCATCCAATGAGTCTTGTGAGATTTCAATTTCAATTTAGGGATTGAAATCGGAGTACCGATTTTACCCTTTTTCCCCCAATTCGAAAACCCTAATTTTCTTCTATAAATATTCTCTTTCTCCTTGAAGTTTGGGGGATTTTTTTTTTGTGAGGAGAGGAGGCGGAATATTTCTGGTTAGAATATTTTTACAGACTTTAGAACTGTAAAGAGAAAAGCAGAATGCGGTAGGGCTTGGAAACATTGTAGTCAAAAGTAAGTAACAAGGTCAACTGTTGATTCGATCCCCTTCTCCAGTTTCTGTGTTATTTCCTTTCTTTTGCTCACGTAGTTGAAGATGGTGGGAGAATCCATACCCTCACTCATCCAATCTCAGTCCGCTGCACTTCGAAAGGTAAATCTCATCCCATTTTATACACCTTACATAATAATGATTGTGCGTATTTGGATTAGCCATTTGTTGTGGGTCGGCGTATGTTTGATTCGGTTGTCTCTGTGCATTGTAAATATTTAAATTTAGTTCGTCTACTGTTTCGTTCGCTGATCGATTTGCATTTGTCTATTATATTGGTTATGATCTTGTCTTGGTACTTGTGCTTTAAAATTTCATTCATAGTTTAGAAAAACATTTGCGTTTTTCATAGCATGCCTAAATAGGAGTCCATTCGAATGTTCAGAATCAATTTATTGCCTGCTTTGCATAACTAGTGTCTCGATTGCTCTTTATACTTGTAATTCTCTATCTGTCTAGTTTTGGTTTTTCTTATTTTCAAGCATGTTGTTTGTTAACGCATGGGTTTTGATTAATTGTTATCCATTGTAATTGTATTGTTTTTACTATACCTACATGGTTGTTTCGATGTACGTAAAATATTGTACTGTATTGTTTAATTTTCCATTTTTACGTAAAAATCAAAACCCCTATATTTGGACACAACCGCATTTGGTTGTTGTTCCCATGTTACTTTAATTTCTTTTTTTCAATATATCTTTACATAATATTTTAATATACTATTTTACCCTTTACCTTAATTATTTAAATCTAGTCAACTCTCCTACCCTAGAACAATTAAGGATATTTAAGTAAATTTATAAATTATAATATAGTACGATACAATCAAACCAAACAATTAAAATGTTACTAAAAAATAACAAACATTACAATCTAGTCAAACATTGAATCTACCTTACAATACAGTAAAATACAATACAATACATTATCAAACAATGTGTAACAATGCTCCAAACAAAGTGTAAGTGTTGTATACAGTCTACTAGCCAATTTTGTTATCTAGTTCTCTTCTTCTTAATTCTATAGGTTTAGTTCAAATGCTTTTGGCTGCTACATGCTGATTTTTTTAAAACTCGGAGTGAATGAACTTTTGTCTAATTTTTTTTTCCTCGAGGCCCCTGGTTGTTCCCTCTCTTTATTTCAAAAAAAGTATGCCTCTTTGTTGTGTTCTTTGATCTGATCCAAACCACCAACTCATTTAGTCCTTTTAATATAATCGATTGGCAGAGTTAGTTTTTCACTCTTAGAATGGAAATCCTTTATTACTTGTCACACGTTTAAAAAGGAAGATGTGTATGGCTTTGTCCATCTTTTGCATTCAAAAGGACCATTTTTTTGTCTCTCATTGCGATTTACTTATTACCCAGTATTATGTGGTAGATGAGAATGCATTTGTCTCCCTCTATTCCCTAAAAATAATTCGGTTTTCGATGGTGTTGTTTAGATAGTTGTCTAGTTAATTTCTGGAATCAATTTATTCCTCGTTTACCTCTCTTATGAAATTCCGAGTATTTAGGTTGTCTCTTTTGCTTATCGATGACTTATTGGATTTTATGCTATATGTTATTTAGTTGGTTGTCAGATGTCCATTTTAATGCTATTCTCTTGCCGAAATTTGCTAATCTCAAAGAGTTTTTTCTTCCCAAATAGAAAATCGTGTTGCTTTTATGTCTTTGTTAGGTTCTATTTCCTAGAATTATAATAGCATTGTTGTTTGCATCTACTTCCGTCGCGTGTGCCGTAGTTTGAAAATAACAGAAAGACGTACCTGGCACGACGGATTCAAGCAACGGTCCGTCACAAGCACAACGATCTGTCGTTGTATCCGTCAGTGACTACTGCAGAGTAATTTTCTACAGAATTTCCTGGTGATGTGCCTGCAAATTTAAAACCCATTAGTAGAAAATTCTACCATTACTTTAAAAGGAAAAAAAACTATAAGTAATTGGGTTGTCCTCCCAAAATCGCCTTATTTAACGCCGCGGCACGACTGAGGACACTTATTACTCAGCCCTTCATCAAGATGGTATCCAAAATCACTTCATTCACCGATACAGTATGCCCGAAAAAAGAGTTTTATTAATTTCGTTCTCTAGTCACCACCTAAACTACACTCCTTCCTTGTTTTTTTAGTCAACTGATCCATGGGGTAATACTTGGGTAATCAAGTAAGGGGACAGTCCGTTTGGACTAACTTGCCCGGAAGCCAAGGCAATCTAGAACTGTCTAAAATCACCAAATTCCACAACCATAAACTCTTGTTTTTCACTTTTTTGTTCATGCTCCTTCATGTCAATCTTTTCTTTGTGCGATATGGAAGATACCGAGTGGAGCGCACCACTTCTGCCTCATGGAAACTACAAATGTTGAAGTCGATTCTTCATTGTTCAACCGAAATTTTCATCTGCCTCTTTTTTCCATATCTACTAAGGCTCCTACCAGTAGCAGGAATGGGCGCCCATACTAAATAGGCACTTCAAAACGACTTCACACTCAAGAATAACAAAATCTCTCCGGATTATGAACGACTCCACTTTTACTAGCACATTGTGATAATCCTTAGGACTTTTCACTGTTCGACTCAGGGCCACCAGTATCCACATCGCAGTGGTTTTTTTGTGGTCACCCAAACCCACGTCTTTGTAACTGATCGGGTGGGCATTAGTTTTATGCTTGCTCCCAGATCACATAATGATTTCGCAAATGGAATGGCCCGACTGTACAAGGAATAGGACGAACCCGGATCTTCCTTTCTTTTGTACGTGAGATCTTTCCTCAATTCATCTACAATTTTTGGCTTCTTATCTCATCCTCGAAAGTGACCGATCTTTTCTTTGTAAACCCCAGAAAATCTTTCATACACTTTGCATACCGTGGCATTTTTCTAGGGCTTCTACCAAAGGGAGATTCATAAAAGGTGTTCAACAGTGTTATAAAACGCCGATATTTACATCCTCAGTAATTTTCACTAATCCTCAGGGGAATGATGGTGGTGGTCTAGGCCATGGGAATTGACCTTCAGAGGATTTCTGCATCTTTTTCCAGTGCTATCTTCCTTCACCACTAAATCCTTTACCACCGTTATCATCATCCTTTTCCATCTTTTCCTCATAAGACGACATAGGTGGGGTCCAATGGTTTGCTTACCACCCCGAGTACTGATTCCTACAGTGTTCATCATTTTCAGATTTTGGACGTGTTGCTAGAAGAATGCCCGGTTGCCGTGTCATTCACAGTCACAGATAATTGGTACATTTACACTGGATCCTCTTAATCGATATTGCATGTGTATCAACTTTTTTGCCCAATACCTGCTAAATTACACCTTAACTTTTTATGGTCCTCATCACTAACATGAACTCCTCAACACATTTTGCGCAACATATCCTCACTCGCTCCATACTATCTCCACCAGCCTTACGAGTAACTTCACAATTTTGAGGAGGGACCTAGGGCCCATTCTAATCATTTTTGGTACCGTAGTTTACCCCTTTTAAGTTGTTGTCCCGGTTGTAGTTTCCCATCTCGGACATAATGACCTCATGTTATAGTTTACCATAGATCCTACCCTTGGGTTCCCTTGACTTGGCTCCATCTTCTTCGATTTACTGCCTAGGAATTCTCCGCTAATAGCCTTCATCATGAGGGTGGTGGTGGTTTAGACAGTTTAACTACCTTTATCTTTTCTGCACCCCCAGGATATGGTTTTATTATAACCCAAGCCAGTTCTCATCTGAGCCATTTCTTCACGAATCTCATCTGTGGCTGGGGTTGTGAGTTTACTGACTGCAAGGTGTTTTCTCCCAGTATCTGACTTCCAGTACTCCAAGCTTTATTATTCACGGGAGATTTTCTCTAATTTCATGTCAATATCAGATAAGGATCACTCCCCATATCGATCCACCTGCTATATTGGGTCCACCACCTCTTTATTTATTATCATCCTGTCCCCTAATAGAAAGTAACTTTAGTGACTCATCATCTATACGGTGGAGTTTGGGACCTTCTCAAAACGAGGTTAATCTTATCCCAGACTAGCTAACTAATGGGCCTGGTAGTTGCCACAAAGTTGTTCGCGTCGTCTTTGTTTGTTTTAAGTTTCTTCTGGATCCCGGGTATTAGCATGCTAAGAAAACATCCCTTATTTGGTTTCCAAGTTAAAAATTGAGTTTTGTAAAGGAGATCAGTGAACCATAGTAGCATCCGCTCCAGTCGTGACCGAGGAAACACTCAATCCCTATTACATCTAAGTCCCAAGCCAGCTCCCTACACAACTTTACACACTGCTCTACCTTAGTTTATATGAACATGTGGATCCTCAGAAGGTGAGCCCTGAAAACAAATCTCGGGCAGTGAACTTTGCATCAGCTACTAGTTACCACAATAGTGTGGCCTGGTGGTAGAGGAGGCAAGACAGTGGGGCCCATCGGGTCGCTATATGTCATGCCTCTGTAGTATTCTTGGGGCCGTGGAGCGGTATTTTTGTCACCCTCTGTTGGTGGTTTCCCGGAGCATCGGTAATCAACTGACCATGAACATCAACTGGAGCTGGGATGTTCAACTGGTTTAGAATACAATCATTGATTCCCAGTTTTCGATTCATGTTGTGGTATTGTACGCGCTAGATTCGTGATCATATGAACACAGGGTTCTCTTTCTCTCAGTGTAATTTGGCATACAGGAGATGTTCTGCAAGAATCAAAAAATAATAAAACAAAGTAAAATCAAGAAATATCAACAAACTAATAATAATAAGTTAAGTAAGTTAATCTACAAGCTCTTTCCCCAGCAGCGGCGCCAAAATTTGATACCCTCAAACTTACTCTCCAAAATAAGAAAGAAAGCGGTTTGTGTCAAGTAAATAACCCCAACTAATGAGGTGGAACGTCCCACGAGGGAAAATATTTAGACTAACTTCATCTTTATTACTATTGTTCATCGATTAACTTCCTTGAAAGCACAAATAATAAAAGTGGGGATTTTGCTATTTCTAATACATAAAATAAACTAGAGAAATAAAATGAGACAACTAACAGCTCGAATGTTGGTTTTTCATCAATTAATCAAAGTAACTAGGGTTTCATGTTTCCCCACAGGTTCATAACTTGATATTTCAACTATAACAAATTCTTTCCTAGTATCTTGCAATGCAAGTGATAAGTTTTAATGTATTTCTAAATCCTTTGTTCGGCACTAGAAAATTTCACTCCGGCCCTTGGTCCCGCTACGTGTGTTTTTTTCTAACTAACCCTTATCTTTACCTCAATATTTAAGGCATCGTAATTCCGATATTTGACTAAGTTCTTACCTCGTACCAATCAATACTCGCCTAATTAGATAGCATACACTAAATCTATGTTTATAATTCTTTTCCCTTTATCTTACCTCCTTGGTCCGGGCAATTAGCATTAAGGAAAAGTTTACGTTGGCCATTCCGTTAAAAAACTTCTTAGCTGAAAGAATATCAATACATGCAAGACACTATTCTACAATTGTTCTTTTTAGTTAGGTTTTTTACTCATGTTCCCACACCCTAGTTGTTATAGAGTTTATTTACCCATAGTCATAATTCGCAATCTTCACATATGTGATATAAGACTTCATGTACTTACGTCAATGAGACAGAGTAAAAATCTGAAAGTTCGCTTTGATTAATCAACAAATTATCACAACAATCAATTACAAGAATCTCAAAATATATAATCTCACAAAAAGGTCTAAACAATAATCAAGAGTCTAAACAAATAGTCTAAAATAATCCAGGTCTAACCTCAAAAAAGCGAGGTTTTTGGAATGATTTTTTTTATTAAAAAATAAAAACCTAATTACATAAGGACTCTATTAGTTTTGGAAATCTGTCAAAGACGTCGGTTGGGTCAACGGACCTCGCAACGGATCATCCGTGGTCACTACCAGACCGTCCATGGACAATCCGTCGTCCCATACCTGTAACAATTCTTCTATTGGGCTCGCTTCAATTACCCTCGAGGCGAGATATGACGATCGTCACCGGATAATGGTCCCGTTGCGGTCTTCCGTTCAAAACGCTTAAATCTTGGAAATTTGGGGGTTACTCGGACTACTTCTCTGATTTCATGACGAACCAGCGGAGCGAACCGTCATGGCTACGACGGTGGCTTCACGCACTCAGTAACGGCACACTGGTCAGACCCTTCCCCATCTTCCTTCAGCAGCTACACTTCGAGTCCACCTATGTACTGTACGAGCACGACGAGAACTTCACAAGCTCCGATAGGTGGTACTTTTCTGTATTTCTCGCTCTACAACCTCGCAATGTTCTTTTTAGACAAATTTACTTCACATAAAGAGAAACTTACATAAAAATTAGCACAAAAAGGACTTTGGATACCACGAAACCTTAAGGAGGAAAAATTAAATTATAATACCGTGAAACCACGTACTAATCAATCTACATCTTTTGTAGCCCTTTTTTGCTTTTGCTTTTTGATCCATTGTTTATGTCTTACTTTCCTGAAGCATGCATATTTCGCGCCAACACGACTCCGTGTTGGTTCTGCTACTTTGTGGGATTCACTGAATTAGTAAGTGTTTGTCCATCTAAACCATCCTGACATTACCACCAATAGTGTGTTTTTTTATATTTCTTTTTGTTATGTCATTATCGACTTTTTGTTATATAAGGTTTACATGATTTACTATTCCACAATTTAATTATAATAATCTAGTGCTAATGTATTTTTCCTTTGCATTTCGGATGAGCCATAAAGGCTTAATTTTCTTTTTCCTAGTCAAACAACCATAAAATTCGAAGAACAGGTTTCGGATCTAAATTTAAAGAAGATTGAAGATTGGAAAGAAGATTGGGCCGAAAAGCTTATCATATTTTCTTTACATAGCAGAGATATTGTATTTTTTTGGGTCTAAGCCCCTCTTTTTTTTTTTTCATTTACTTTGATATTTTGTAATATATGACGAGTACAAAATAATTTGGCCTAAAAGCCCCAAAACAAAGAAATGGGTTTAACAACCCAAAACAGGTGGGTCTGAAATTCCGGTCAAGGCAGACAGAACCTGGAATTGGACCCAAATCTCTCTCTCTCCCTCTTTCTTTATATGCTTTTAATTACTTACCTAATTTGTTTGTCATTAGTTTAAGGTTCAAACACTCCAAATTCCCGGCAAACGCCTTAAATGTTTTATAACCTTAAAACCAATAATTTTTCAAATAAAAAATTCACTTAGATAATAAGTTAGTATTTTAACTCTCTAAGCACATTTTTAAACCAAGTTAAATCAAAATTTAACAAATCTAAGTTAGTTGCTTAAAAACCATTTAAATGATATTTTAGGTGCCTAACACCTTCCTAAAATATAAATGTGAATCCCCGAACCCCTAAAAATGTTTTCAATCGATTTTATCTGTTTGAGTCTTTTGAAAACTAGTTTTTCTTGATTTTTCTCAAAAATTAAGCGACGACTCTAAGAGGTCGAAAATTATTTAAACAAATGTTATTTTCGAATAAAACACCCTTGAACCCTAAGGCCACCGGACCAAGTAAGGACAGCAGGGAAATTCACGGTCTGTGGTCCCTCACACGGTCTTTGAAAGTGGTCGTGGTCAGCCCGTCAGATTTTTAAGTTGCGCTATTTAAATATTTTTCCTTATTCGTTGGACACCTAAACTACATCGATTTTAACCCTAATATTCGTGGATTTGAAAAGTTTTAACCTAGAATCATAACTAGTACTTACCTAAGTCAGATCATTCTTCAACCTTAGAAAAATTAAATATGAAAGAAGAGTAAGAGGTGAGCAGCCCTAGTGCAAGGACTCAACAAGTTTTCTTCAGTTCTGGCTTGGAAATCAAAATATTTCTCTTTGTAATTCTTCATCAAGTATGTGAGATTTCACTAGTGGGTTCCTTTCGCTTCTCAAGTCCCTGTAATTCATTCAGGTTCATTATTCCTTTATGATGACTAGGCCTAGGGTTTCTAGAACTTCAATAGATTATCATGAATTAGTTATTTACATGTTCCAAATCATATTATCATGTTATTAATTCATTACTTGCATGAATTTTATAACCCTAGTTGTGTATTTCTCTAGTTCTTTAATATACATGCTAGGTCAGATATTTAAGTTATTTTAGATATACATGCCTCAGTTTTTGAATGTGTCATTATCATTATAATAATGTTGCATTCTTGGTTTGCATGTCAGTTTGAGGTATCCACTAAAATACATAAATTTATTCATAATATGTTAATCACTTAATATATTAGAAGTAGCATATTACCAAGTTGGACTAGGGTTCAGCGTACCCGAAATGTCTCAAAACTACGAGTCATGTAGGTTGTAAGTCCCCTTTCTGAGCATTATTTTAGTCATCACCCAGCATGACTTTATACCTATGGCAGGGTATATCAGGTCCTCTCGATGGGGCATATACATCGGACTACATAGTTAGCTCATGTGGTTTTTTATCGTTTATTAGTAGCTCCTACTATTCAATCAAACTCAAATGCATTGACCACATTTCAGGACAGTCAACATTCAGTATTTTATAAATTGGTCATTGCATGTAGTTAGCTCATTATTCAGTCTATATTATCTTCATATTTTGATATTTCTTGATTACTTGTTTATTTATATTTTTATTTCTACTTTACTCTATCATACATGTGCGGTACCTTTCAAGTACTAACACATACTCTGTGCTACATCTTCTCGTGATGTAAGTTTCAGGTCCCCACCAGTGAGATCATGCATACATCGGTTCCCAATCTTCAATTCAACGATAGTAGTGGTAAGTCCTCATTCTTCGAGGACTAGCGACATGTTTACCTCTTATCACTTTTAGTCATTAGTTTTGGTTTTGCTAGATCTAGTTGGGTGATGTCTCAACATTTCTAGTCAGTGTAGAGGTTTATTTCAGACATAGTTAGATTCATCTTAGTATTTAAGTTTGATATTTCTCTTGTTTTAAACTCTTAGATTTCATATATTTTGTTTTGGAACGGGTATTCTCCATCACTTCCATTTTCATGATACTTATGTTTCGACATCAGTTTTGTTATTATAATATGCTCATGTCATGTCACCAGGATTATCTTGGGGTAACTTTTGATCTTAGGTCCAGTGTCTGTGTGTCAGGGATAGCTTGGGGCATGACAAGTATGTTAAATGCAATAGTATGTAATAGTGTTGAATAAAATAAATAACTGGACTGAAAGGCTGGAAGTAGTTAAGCTGAAGAATAACATAAGTCACAATGAAAATCATTTAATTTCCTTAGTGTTTGGATGCATAAAAAGTCATGCTAGAAATTATAGATAGCTATTATGATATCTATATATTTATATATATATATATATATATATATATATATTATATATAGATATATATATATGTTATACCCACACACCTACCAACACACCCACACGCGTTATAAGGGGCGTTTTTATAACTGAAAACTATCACTATGAGCCTCGTGATGATACAATGTCTTACTCGCGTACTCACGTTGCCAAAGTTATCCACTACCTTGTTGTAGTATAGAATTCAACTAAACTGATGGATCCTCGAAAATTCTTCTTGAGGTAGGTTAGGAATCGGTCGTCTTGCAGTACAATCCTATCTAAGAGGGAAGTAAGTTATTTAAACTCTCTCCCATATCGGTGCTCAATACTTCTAAAAAATAAATATTTGTATGCTCATGAAAAATATTCATTGGGGACAATTTATTAACAATTGTCCCAATAAAATACTTTGAAAAACTCTTTATACTTTTCATAAAATAGTACCCTTTTATCAATGTTAACAATTGTCACTCCCCATTTTTTTTTCTCTCAATATTTTTTTGTAGTTTTTATTTATTCTTGAAAGAAAAAGAGTTTTTTTTTTCCAATTAAAGTGACATTTGGAAAAGGTAAATAATTATTATCGATTCGCCACTTGAATTGAGTTTTGGGTGTTCCAAGTCCCTTTTTTTTAAATCCCTCATCAAAAGGAAATTTGACTCATTTATTGTCTGCAACTAAAATTATTCGGAAAGGAATTCTGTTGACCGAGGGGAAGGTGTTAGGGAAAGGCACCCCCTCGAGTCATGTTGTTCTGGCACGGATTGCTTCAATTGACTTTAGTATGATTTTAACTTAATATAAATTGTTATTTATCCTCAGATTTATTCTAAACTTATTTGGGAAACGGCTTATTATTTTAATTAAAGGGTCCTTAATTTATTTAGTTATTTATTTTTTGTTGTGTAATTTTAAAGTTGAACATCTGTATATTTTTTTTTTTCTGTTTCTAGTTGTATGAATTTTTTAATATTTAATGTTATTATAGGTGAGAATATATAGAGAATATCTATTTCTAAAATTAAGAGTTTGTGTACGGAAGGAGATATTTAGAGTTTCCAGTTTCATTTCGCCTTGTCTTTTTTTTTACACACCCCATCGCTCTTCCAATCCAGCGTACATTTTCTGACCTTTATAATTAAATCTATCTAGCAAAAAAAATCTCCAGCTATTAAGACAATTTCTTTTTTCATTTTTTTTTCTTTTCTTTTAATTTTTTTTTTTCTTTCTCTTTATTTTTTCTTTCATTTTTCTTTTTGTACGTTTTTTTTCAGCCACCCTTTGTTATATTTTTTTTTTATTTTTTTTTAACGACATTCTGTTTCTTTTTATTATTATTATTTTTTTAATTTTTCTTTTTTAACTAGCTCTTTTTTTTTTATATTTTTGTTACTTTTTTTTTTACATTCTTTTTCATTTTTGTGTTTTTAATTTCCTGGGTTTTATAGTTTTTTTTTCATTTGCTTCTCTTTTTTTTAATCTTTTTTTTTCAACGTTTTCTTGTTTATTTAAATTTTTGTTTTTTTTTTGTTCTTTGAAATCCGTTTCTCTCTCTTTATTTTTTTTTTTTTTTTTTATTTTTATCATTATTTTTAATTATTTTCTTATGTTATAGTTTCTTGTCTTCTCTTTCTTTTCTTTTTTTCCATTATTTGTAACTATTTGTGGTACTCCTTTTATTTTATTTTTTTATGTTTGTTTTTTGTTTGTTTTTTCTTTAAACGGGCTATTTATATTAATTTTAAATTTGTTTTTTTTTTTATTTTTACTTCTCTTTCCCTTTTTTTTTTCTTTTTTTTACGTTTTTATATTTTTTTTTTTTACGTTCTTCTTCTTTGTTTTGTTCTGTTAGAAATTTCTGTTTATAATTTTTTTCTTATTATTATATTTTTCATGCTTGTTTTCCTCTTTTCTATTTTTTAAAATCTCTTTTCTCTTTAATAATTTCTCATTTTTTGCTTCTGTTATTATTATTATTATAGTTTATAATATTAATCTCTAAATGAAATTTATTTCCTTTTAATTACACGCTCTTAATTTACGTTTTTTTTTTTTTCTTTGAAAAATTAGTATAATTATGATTGTAATTAATATCCTAATCTAACAAGTTTTAAAATTTTATATTTATTAGATTTTTTAGGGAAAAAATTAGGCTCCAGAAAAAAATTAGCTATTAATATTACAAAATAAATTCTAATATAATTGCATCTAAAAAAAATAACATACACGAAAAATAATGACAAAAATGTAATGAATACAATCTTTTATTTTATATTATTTTTGTTAGCAAGAAACATTTTTTCTTTCGTTTTTTCGATCGAGAAAGAAAATTAAAAAAACCTTAACTACCATCACTATTTATCTTGTATAGTAATACAACGATTCAAATAACTTTCATATTATTAGATTCAAATTTCAACATACAACATTAACGTTTAAAATAATGCGAGAGTTTAAATTACCTCTCTGCAAGATTGATATCAACTAAAAATAACTTCTATAATCTACTGATTGACCACGAATTGGAAACCACGACAAAAAACTCTACTCTGACATAATTCTCAAAGATGCTCCTTTCCTCTCTTTGTGTTGCTCTATAATTTTCTCTCTGTATTTCTCTGTATCTCTCTCTTTTTTCACTGGACGTGTTTTTTTTAATACTTTTTGGCTGAGATCGGTGCTAATTAAAATGAACTAATAGAGTGGGATTATGATTTACTTGAAATATTGTTAGTGAATTGGGGTTGAGATAAGGATATAAAATAAATAAATAATAATAATAATAAAATACCAAAAAAATATGTTTAAAAAAATCAAAGAACTGTCAAAAGAAGATGAAAAAAATAATAATAAATGGATGAGACTTTAAGTAACATAATTCAGAGTTGGGAATATTAGGATAAGTAAAACAATTGGAAATCCTTTAGGACTGCCTCTTTCTATTTCTTTTTCTATACTTTTTCAACTATTTTCTATATTAATTATTATTTTAAACTAGATAATTAACAAATAACTTAAATTAATTTCCAACTTCTATTTATCAATTTTTGTTGTTATTAAACTATACATTGATCTGATAATTTTTAATTAATTTACAATTTATTATTCTTATTTTATTTTATTTTAAATATAAACCCTTTTTTAATTGATGTAAAATATATTATGTTTTGGTAAAAATTAGGTTGTTTCACAGTATGGGCCCTCTTTGCCTTCGAATAATATGAAGAGTTTTTCATGCAAAGCGTGTAACATGTGGACTAATTATTTACTACTGAATATTTATGGCAAAAATGTGAAAATTTATAATAGATAGAGGGTTTGACTGTGTCCTAACTTTTTTAAAAGAGACTACCTACCTAAGGTGATGATAAGGAGTCAGGCAGAGTTTCCAATGAGTTAGTAGTTGATGGAGTTTTTGCTCGAGATCTGATTCGTATCTTCCAGCATTAACATAAAAAAAGCATAAGGAAATATATTAAATACTTCTAACTCCGATAGTGCAAGTCTTCATTTTGGATTCTCAGATATCCGCTTCACCCTCTTTGTGGGGTAGGTTATCGATTCCTCTTGCCATTTTGCTCTGCGCATCTGAGTTTAAGACTCGAACATCATGATTTGACTTCAGCTACTGACGTTCTTACGCATGATATTCTTTAAAACATGTGTTCTTGATAGGATAAATTCTCTTATTTTCGAACTGCAAATTTGTGTACTATGTAGAAACCTGCACACACAAAAAAAATTCTTCCTAGTTTGCACAAGGAAATTTTGTGAGTTATTGATGAAATCTATAAAAGTGTATACTAATAATAAAAATAATATTTTTGTAGCCTATTACAAAAAAGTAAAAATAAACAAGACAAAAGACAGTTTTGTACCCAAATTGCAATCAGGGGTTATTGTGCCCTGTGAAGACATGAAAAATAAAATAGGCGTTATTGTGCCCTATATGCAACCCAGAGGTTATTGTGCATGAAAGACATAAAAAAATAAATAGGGGGTATTGTTTTCTTATGCCAAACCAGGGGTTATGTGCCTATATGCAACCAGGAGGTTATTGTCTCCCTTGTGAAAAAAAATGATAGGTGTATTGGCCGCCTATATGAATTTCAGGGGTATACTGTACATGTGAGACATGAAAAATAAGGTATGGAGGTTATTGTTCCCCTATATTGAAACCAGGGGTGGTGTTATTGTGCCCTGCTGAAGACATTTAATTTATATTAATGTGATAGACGGTTATTGTGCCAGTATATACAACCAGGGGTTATTGCTTGCCCGTGATTTGCCCTGTGAAGAAAGAATGTATAGGGGTTTTTTTGCTCTAATGCAATCAAAGGGGGTATTGTGCCTGTGAAGACATGAAAAAATAGGATAGGGGTTATGTGCCCTATATTGCAACCAGGGGTTATGGTGCCCTTGTCCGGACCATAAAAATGATTGATAAGGGGTTATATTTGCCTATATGCAAACCCATGGGGTTATTGTGCCTGTGAAGATTTTAAGAAATGACAAAGTTAAAAAGGGTTATTGTATGCCCTATCTGCAAGTAGGGGTTATTTTCCTGTGAAGAAAACAAAATGATAGGGGTAATTGTGCCCTTATGGAAACCAGGGTTGATTATGCCCTGTGAAGACATGAATAAAAAAAAAAATGATAGGGGTTTTATGACCTATATGCAAGTCAGGGGTTAGTGCTCCTGTGAAGAATGACAAATTAAAATCGGGTATTATGCCCTATATTGCAACAAGGTGTTATTGTGCCTTGTGAAGACATATAAAAAGAAATGATGGGGTTATTGTGCCCCCAATCTGCCAATCCAGGGATAGGATATATTATTGTGCCCTTTTAGACGAAAATCGGATAGGGTTCTTGTTGCCCTTATGCAACCAGGTTATGTGGCCCGGTGAAGACATTTTAAAACTGATGATAGGGGTGATTGGGCCCTATATGCAAACAAGGGTGTATTGTGCCCTGTGAAGACCATGAAAAGTAACACTAGGGGTTATTGTGCCCTTAGCAACCGGGGTTAGTGGCCCTGTGAAGACATGAAAAGTAAAATAGGGTTTATTGGTTCCTATATGCAACCCAGGATTATTGTGCCTCTGAGACATAAAAAATTAAAAATAGGGTTCGGGGTTATTGTCGCCCATATGCACTAGGGGTTATGTGCCCTGGTAAAGACATTAAAAAATGATAGGGGTTATTGTGCCTACTATGCATCCTAGGGTATTGTGATTGTGAAGAAATAAAATGATTATAGGGGTTAATTGTGCCCTATATTGGCACGGACGGGTCTTGATGCTGTGAAAACATGATGAAAAAGTAGTTAAAATAGGGGTATTGATGGCCTATATGAAACAGGGATGATTGTGCCCTGTGAAGACATCAAAAGTAAAATAGGGGTGATTGGGGCCCCTATATGAACCAGGGGTATTGTGGCCCTATGAAGAAAAAAAATGATAGGGGTTATTGTGCCCTCATATGAACCCAGAGATTAGGGTGCCCTCTGAAGACAGGGGAGGGGGGGAGAGAGAGCGAGGGATGGGCGAGAGGGAGAGACAGAGGGGCAGTGACCAGGGCGGCGGGGCACGGAGAGGAGGGAGGCAGAGGGACGATGCGCAGAGGGGAGAGGGGAAAGTAGGCAAAAATGAAGGATAGGTGGAAAGGTGGAGGAGGGTGGAGGGACGTGTGGAGGGGAAAATAGTGGTATGTGGGTGTGAAGTGGTTAGAATAAGTAGAGGAGGAAAGGAGTGTAGGGATGTGATGGTGGGGTGTGTGTATGGGAAGGGGAGAGGGGGATGTGTGAAAAGTAGGGGGTTGGAGTGACGGGAGAGGAAAGATAGAGGGGGAGAGAGTGGGGAGTGGAAAAAGGAAAGGAGAGGAAAAGGGGGGGGAGGGGGAGAAAAGGGGATGAAGCGTAGGGGGGGAGGATGTGGGGACTAAGGGGAGAAAGCAGAACGGAAGAAGAAAGAGGAGAGAAAGAGGGAGAGGGAGAAAATGGGAGGAAGGGGCGTGGAGGAAAGGGCGGAGAGGGGAGGGAAAGTGGGAGAGGAAAAAAGGGAGAGAAAGGAGTGGAAGAAAAGGGAGCGAGGGGGAGGGGGAAAAAAAGGAGTGAGAAGGGAAGTGGGAGAGAAAGCGGGGGAGGGAGGGGAGGAGGGAGGGAGTGGGAGGAAGAGAATGCAATGCGGAGAAGGGTAGAAAAGGGGGGGTGTAGGAAGGGAAATAGAGGGGGGAGAAAGGTATGGAAGTGTGTGAGTAAAAAGGAGGGGATGATGTAGAGGCGGGCGGGGATGAAGGAGAAGGTGAAAAGGGTTGGTATTGTGAGGTGGGGGAAAGGGGTATTGGATTAGATTACATGGGAGTAAAATGGGTGTTTAGGGAGGAAGAAAAAATGAGGTTAAAGATATTAAAGTCTATAATTTTATATTTAGATGTTAAAATTAAATTATATGATTTATGGTGAATTATACATTGAACAAACTAAACATAAATACAATGCCCCAGATCAATTAAAAAATCATTTTTATTTTTGGTTAAATATTATTTTATCACGTTATTATATGGAAAGTAAGAATTCAAAGAAAAACATGACCATAGCGGTGGAGGTTTGTCTCTCGCAAACTATTTACATGATTCTTGCCAGTATACCTGTTTTAAGTCAAAGAAAAATGTATGTTTATCATCTTTGGTGGGTGGTCGTGACTCTCGGAATATTTATTGTAAAGTTTGAATTCTGGATACGCCCCGCTTGGAAATTCATCCATTGATGATGTTTGCGCGATAGATATTGCAGATGTTTGAAAAAAGTTCCTTATCTTCCTTGATGAAACATTTGCATGGACATTTCCTAACGCATCACTATTTTGTTGCATGTTGTGGGAATATTCGTTACCCAAGCGACCTTCTTTGGCTTTGTATTATTTTCCCACTCTGTATCGATTATGATATTTATTTTCTCGAGAGGTTCAACAAGACCGTTAAGCAATATGGTTGCAAGTTCCCAACAGTCAACTGAAATACCGTAGTTCTAATTTGCCCCCCCCCCCCCCCCCCCCCATATTTTATTTTCCACTGACACGCGTGATGCTGAGATAAGAAAAATAAAACTCAACGAAAACACGAGAGAGGAGTATGACCTGAAATGAAAAAGGTAGAGAAGGAAAAATTGTGTCTTTAAGAAGTGGAAGAGAAAGAAGAAAATGTTTAAATGAGTGAAAAGAATCTTATCTAAAAGTACGTGAACAAACTTTGAAAACATGACATGCAATTGGACCCCCCCCCCAAAACGGTTGATCTTTTCGAGTTGTCGAATCTCAGGAAACAATGTTGCAACCTTTGCAGTCTAACCTTGACTGTTATCATGATGCGCTCATGTCAAAACAAAAAGGTCATCATTCGATCAGTAGCGCCAGTTCATGATTTTCACCAAATAAGACATTGAAATCTTTGTCACTCAACGAACCAGGTCGATATAGTGCCCATAAGGGTTTTCACTCACAACACTTCTCTTCTTCATTTTTCTCCATGAGTTCGCCCTACAATCAATGTCTCAACCTTTAAGAGCTGAAGAAAACATGATTATATTTTATGAGTGATTAGACCGAACCCTAATGAAGGGCTGCATACGTTATCCCGTTTTAGGAATCGGTCCAATAAAACGAGTTCAATGAACTTTTCGTGTTTTTTTTTAATAAGTTTTTATTTTTCATTTTTGTTCTCTTTTTTGTTTAATTTTTTTTAACGCACCAGACCAGTGGTGTTTGAGGTAAAAGAGGAACATTTTTTATTTCTCATCATAACAATGAGAAGGAGTGCTTTGCTACAGGTAGTATTCTCTGATCGAATTGCATTGACCAATTGATAGCGTTCAATTGCCTTTCCTCTATATCTACCAAGTCGAAGCTCCTTTGGATAAACACTTTGGTAATAAAATACGGGCCTTGGCCAATTGGAGCAATACTTTCCCTTGGCCTCGTCTTGGTTGGTGAAGGATACGGTTTCCACAACAAGGTGACCCACTTCAAAAGTACCTTGGGGTTACTTTCGTATTATTATGCCCGAGCCCATCATCTGCTGATATAATTGACCAAAACAAAATGATTGTGAATCGTTTGTATCTATCAGTGCTAATGTTGCTCTAAGCTCGATTGAAAAAAAACCATGATTTGTATCCTCGATTTCTTCGTTAACCAATGGTCTCGAAGAGAAGGGCATGCAACTTTCTGGTGGGTAATCACAACCTCAGTTACATATAAACCAATAAGTAAGGAGTTGCACAGACTGACGGTACGAACAGTCGTGCGATATCCAATGAGAGCGAAGAGTAAGTTCTATCTGCCATGACTGCCTCGATCCTTGCACAATTTTACTTAAGCATCCTTTCGTGATGTTCTTATTCGCAGCTTCCAACAGAGCCCATTTGCCTTTTTGGGACGATAAGGGGGTTTGATGACGATGAAAAACATTTCAAATTGCTCCACAAACTTCGTCATGAATGGTTTGTTGAGATTCATTCCATGGTATGAATAATTATTTTTTTGATATGCCCAAAACGACATTATGATGTTGGAATGAACGAAAGTTCCACCACCGCTTTCTGGTAACTGATTGAATGTGACAGTTCTACCCATGGTAAAGTAACGATGGCAAAGAAACATATAAAAAACGATGACCGTTAGATGCTTTTGGCTCTATTGGCCCAATAACGTTCTAATTCTCCATGTAACAAAGGCCAAGGAGCAGAATATAGGATGCCATTCTAAGAGGAGTGAGTGAATCAAGTTCACGTATGATTTGGCGATGAATGCACTTGCGAACCAATTGGAAAAGCAATCGCTCCCGGGTCAACCAATAGTACCTGCCCCGAATAATCTTTTTGCTAGGACGTACCATTCATGTGTGGCGCAATACCCTGAGTGTACTCATTGCAAAGTGTTGCCGCTTCTTGATTATTCACACATGGTAATAAATTCAAATCTGGAAGTCTTTGATATAAATATATCGCCAATTAAGAGGAAAACCATTGCGAGTCGCCTAAATAGTTTCTTTTTTTATATCTATCAAATGCAGTGCGATATTCTCTAGCTTTTATAAAACTTTTTGATGTCGTGCTTCCCAAGGGCTCACAATCTACCTTACCGCAATTATATGAAATAACCACTGTTGATCCCGAACTTGGATTTTCAAACGGGTCAACTGTAGGTATACCTGAGGTTATGGAAGCATCGATGCTAGGTGCCAAAAGCTCATCCAATCATTGAGGGAACCCTGAGCAATATATCTATTCAATGGACTTGAACTTTTTGATGTGATATCTTCTAAAAACATTGTTTGTACGGATAGCTTAATGTCTCGAGTTTCCCATTCGCCTCGAGCTTGTACGATATGAGCAAGTCGTAATCCCCAAGGACTAGACGCTCCGTATATCCAGATTATTGCCATATTCAAAACCCATGATGCCAGCTTTGTATGTATCGTTGGTTGTTGGGTTAAGAAAAGAATCGAAGTCGTCTTGTGTTTGGCTGATAAATGACAACCGCTTGGTGAAGATAAGAACACTTCCCCAATTCCACTTGTTTTTGTGGACAGCACCATCCAAAATATCATTTCTATAGGGGATTGGGTCATTATCATGAATTTTTTCCTCAATAGAGTTGATTCTCTTCATCAGGGAAAGTATGTCTTAAGGGTGCTCGTATCATCATCAATCGGGGATTCTATGAAGGATGATCGGGCCAAAGATTACTTGTGTTTCATGGCGGCGCGAGTGGCAAACCAAAATCACATTCGGTTAAGCAAACTCGCCCATTTGACAAACTACCCGTCGGCATTGTTTTTTGAAAATCATATTAAGAGGATACATTCGAGGATATGAGGGAAGTGGTGGGGAAACAAAAAATAGTGCTCTATTTTGGGGACCCAAGATTAAAGGACAATCATGTTTTTTTCTAAAGAGTGTACTTTGCATCAGTGGATGTGCAACTTTTGATCAAGGTAATAGATGGCTTGTTCCTTTGTCCCGCGTGATCGTCCATGTTGTCCTAGAACGCACCAAAGCCACCAAAGGAAACAGGTATCAATAACGGCGTTCCCGAGTGAGGGTAGAATAGATAAACAAAGTGGCATCAAGGGGCTCCGGGGGGGTGAAAGACTAGCCGAGGGAAAGGGGCGTTGGAAGCACGGGGTGTACCGGAGGATTGTATGTGCTCCCCTATTACTTCCTTAGATTAAGTTGTGCAAAAGCATTTGGACACTCACGTCAATTTAAAGCAAGAGAATTAGCTTTCGTTCAATAACATGAACTGTAAGGATGAGGCGGCACGCGGGGTGTAGTAGTGAGATTGAGCGATAGAAATTGCGGCTGATCTAAGTTTAAACCTTTCTACAGAAAAAAACTCATGACGAGTTCTGGTTTTAGGGAGGTCTGCATTCTCTAATGGATTTATCTTGGCGGGTCTAATTCGAATGCCTCTTCGGCCTCTAACTATAAAACCAAAAAGTTGACCAGATGGAACTTCAAATGAGATTAGCCGGATTAAGGCTTTGGATTGTACTTTCCAACCTTTCGAAAATTTTTGTTAGATCATTGCACATGGTCAACTTTGGGCTTCTAGAGTTAATATTTGAAAAATCATCGACATTTATTACCTGCAAACTTTTGTTGGAAATCATTGTCTGGAAATATTGTAGTCATAGCTCTCGTGTATGTTTCCATGCATTTTGTTAATAGACAAATGGGCATGACCCTCCATAGTACCCAAATATTGTACCCCCGGGGGGTAGTGTGTGGTGTAGTGAAAGACAGGTTTTCGGCGTCTATTTATCAATGAGACTTTGGTGGATATACGGCGTAGCAGTCCACGAAAGATTAAATCTCGTGTTTCGAACAATTTCAACCAAGATCATGGATGTGGGTAGTGGAAAATTATTTTTGGACTTGCTTTTTATATCTCGATAATCCACACAAACCTGATTTTCCTCCTTATTGGTAATGGGCAACAAACATTATCCAATTCAAGTAGTATATTGAGACCCTGGATCCACTTTGCATAGTTGTTTATGATTTCCTCTTTGATGTTATCGCTCATATCTGCGCATAAAGTTGTCTCTGCTTTTGCTGGACAGGTGGAAAATAGGATGTTATGGACGTTTGTTAAACTACCAAATCAGACGTAACCCAGGCCGTTCATCGTATGACCAAGCGGAGACAGCGTCTTTTGTACTTCAATGTAAAACTTGAATTATTGTCGTCTCGAATTAGTTCGATAGACAGGAATGACATTATTTATTTCTTCACTTCTTCGGGGCTCCCAACAATTAACACCTCTGTTTTCACTTAAATTAGGTTTAGGGCTTATTTAAGTTTGATCCAAACCCCTGTTAATTTCTTATCGGCGTCATCTTCATCCTATTCCTTAGACTTAGGATTTCACTTGTTATGAGGCTCGAGACAACTTTTTAGGATCTATGGTAAAGCTCCGCATGCATGTCCAGCTATTTAAAAATAACGAAACTGAAAAGGAAAATAAGATGGCAAATATTAGAAGGGAGTAGGAACACAGAAGATGACTAGAACTTATTGCATTGAATGGGAAGGATAGAAGGGTTAACAACATAAAGCGAAACAATTTAGAATGTTTGAAATACAACCCTGAGAATAATCAAAAGAACACTAAAATTAAAAACAGCCAAATAAAACATACCCATGACTCCTTTTTTGTAGGGGAGGAGTGGCTTCCGTTATTGGTTGGACATTCAGGGTCATAAACTACAGCTCCATATGACTTGTGCCCTCATCCCTCGAGTCATATTTACCTCATACTAAAACATTTCTTGGATACCTGACACATTTCATCCACATCATTTTGGATTGGTAAGTTCTTGGACAATGTTCACCTTGAGATTTAATGACAGATTGAGAAATATGGGGGATCGGCTTCGACACTCGATTCCAAGCATTTGTCTTTTGACGATGCTTTTCCAATTTTTCTATCAAATCCCTAGTGATTGAAACCCAAATAGCAGTCATCTTGAATTTACCCATTGGACTGATAGGATTTCACCCAAGTCCCTGCAACGGACAAACCTTAACCCATTTCCGGTTCATAGCCATTCTGTAACCATTTGAGCCACACACCGACAATGGACGGAAGTAGAGGCAAGACCGAGGTGGGGAGGATGGATTTCTTCAAGAAACTGATTCTTTTAACCGTTTTATCTCCAAAGCCTGATGTGAGGGGGAGGGTGTATTCACAACCTCTTTAAGCCTAATGCATGGTATTGAGGGATCTGCGTGTGATCGGAGATTCATCTTCCACCAGGACAATGATTTCTGGTTCTCAGTGTTCCCAAAACGTGAACCACTTGGTGTAGAGTAGCTGTGCACAACTCTAGCCAGTGGATTCCATGCCTACCCAAAAGCAGATTGTAAGACGTGTCCATTGTCCTATAACTTGGAAAGTGATTCCAAACCACCGTTGGGTTCCAATTGTAAACAAGTAAGTATTATTCACCACAGAGTATCCCTTTTTTGCACCATCAAATGACCGTACACAAACAGTGTTAGTAAGAATTCCTATCAGTGTTGGATTTTCAAGCTTTGATGACGTCGGAAAGACGGCGCATATGTTTACACCTTGGATCCTCATCGACCATGACTCTATTCACCCATAGATGTTCTTCACCATTTCCCGGGGTAAAATGTAGAGCCCTATTATGCCAATCTTCCAAGGTTAATAATTCATCATCAGGAAAGTCATTCTATTACCTCAAAAATTCGATCTTTTGACCATCTTTTCCAAGTGGAACCTACTGTAGTATTTCCTGATATATTGTACCTAATAAAAATTCTGGTCACCACTTCACGCCGTTCTTTAGCTAGTATATGGTATATGACAATAAGAGGATTGGGAGGCGTTATTCCTCAAATGATCTTATAACGGAATAATCTTGCGCTATCATTCTTGTTCAGAAACTCTTCAGCAGCTTCCTCAGTGACTGGTTTTTTCACGGCAATGATTTTCTTTGATTGGGTTGTCCCTCCTATTCTTCACGGAGCATAACATCTTCCGGAAGCGAGTAGTTAAGCATCTTGTTTTCATTTTTTTCTTCGACAATCTCATTCCCTTGTGAAGTAAGGACAACTTTATTGTAGTTCCACGGAAAGGCCTTGGCCTTGGTGTTTTGTGTGATAGGAAAGTGGTGCTGGCCAATTTGTTACACCAAATGGATCTTTTATACCTTTTTGATTTGGATACAACGTGATGAAAAATTTACTAGGAATGTAGCATTTGGTTTTGGAAAATTACTAGGAATGTAGCATTTGGTCCGATCCAATGGTACGTGCTACTCTTTTATAGAACTTAGGGACATACAACACTAGCTTCCTCGAGTTCCCAGAATTTGAACGGGAACCTTTAACAATTAGCGGTGCCCTTAGTATGGGTTCTAACAACATACTAGATCTTTTCTTGAAAACCTTGGCTTTCCACTTTTTGTTCTACTTAGTTGATCATGAGTCTTCAAAACTGCCAACATCCCCCACAAAACGATCATTATTATGAGGCAGGGGAGTGGGCTTATTCGGTGACATTCGGTGCGTCCTCATTGCGACCTCGATTACCTTATTCCTCAATTTAACTCTCAAAGGACTATTTTTAAGGGTTCCTCCAACAATTCTGTGCTATGGACCTGCGGCATTGCGTGATAATTCGCATATAACATCCAGATCAAAAACCTCTTGCATTTGGAGTGACAACGTTACGGATTGACAGGTTCCAACCAGTCTCAATTGTATCAATTTCCATAAACCAACGCGTATTATACGATCCCCAATCGGGAGTACATAAAATTTTCTTTGAGCTTGTTCTCTCGTATAGTTTGCCGGAGGACGTGGATTGTTTATGGGCGCCTGGGAAATTTTGTGGTTGTGTGCGAGAAGCAACATTGTGTGGCAGGCCCCCGTTTCTTGTTGGCACCCCGGGAGGTCGGAAAAATTGCGGAGTATTGAGAACGCATTATTGGACGGGTAATCAGCCGAGGAGAAATATATTGTTCTTGTTGGAAACTATGACAATAAGGATGTCATGCCTCTTTGAACATCTCTTAATCTAGTTTGCGCCATGGACCCTTCCTCCTCTTTTTTCGATTGGTCAAAATTACCGGGATCCACTTTGTTTGTATTGCTGGTGTGTTGTAGGCTCTAATGGTGTTGACTCACAATCTTACCGAACATATGCCATTCTCTTTACATTCTCTGAATCTTACTCGCTTCTGCGAACGGCTTTCCCTATTGCGACGAGAGATAAGAAGTAGTCAGGTTCTTGAGCTCTTGTGAGAATAATAAAATTAAATATAGTGTTCATTGGCGGTTTGGACTCTAGCCGCCTGGCTCCCTCCATCTTATGACATATTCCCTACAAACTTTATGATGCGTTTTTTTCATAGTATTTAGGGGAAAATTGCGAGCGGCTAAAAATATCGATATTGTATTGAAAGTGTGGGACAAATATTGGGGCCATTATCATCCCAATAAGTGCCATATGAGAAATGGCCTGATCGATAACCCATTCTAATGTTACGCCCGTTAACGCTATCCAAAGTAACATAAGAAGTTGAGAAGTCTTCTTTCCTCCGGCCTACCTCTCAATGATAACCGGAATTATCATCAAAATGAAGCACTGGATCGCACAGCATGACCGCAGTATACTTTATTCACAAATGTGGAGTTTTGGCAAGAATGTGACATCTGGGAACTACATAGTTCATATCCTTTAAACGAAGGACACTTTTCGTGTCCTCCAGACCTTGCTATTTCTATGTTTTGTTCCAAACTCCTCATTGTCTTTGAAATTCTTGATTTTTCTGTTCTTACATGTTTTTCTCAACTTCCAAGGGAGAAACCGGTATTGGTGCTGGTAGGAGTTAGGAACATTTGAAGGTTAATTTAGGGGGCCATACCTTGGCAGTATTGATCGCTGAGGTATAGGTCATCATTGGATTTTTCTACCAGTGTCGTTGACGAATTTTATTAGTTTGGATAGTAGGAATGAAAAAGTGGATTTTCATCATGATCGTTTTTTAACGGGTAACGAGGAAAGGGGAGGGAAGTTCCGACCATTATAGATGTGTGTAAGGCAGGGGTCCAACCCAGGTGGAATAAACAGGTGTCACGGTGGAATTCGGATGGGGAATGGCATGATTCAGCATTCAAATAGTCTCGAATGAAGGCGGGAGGAGCTTGACCCATTTCATCCAAAGCTTCAATACATTCGTATTATCGTTTTGTCTAACATTCTTCCACACCTCTTCTATAGGTACTGATTCTTGCGACAACCTTTGGGTTTGTGGTCGTCCACAGTTTTCTGTGAGACTTGTTCCGTCTTTTACGTGTCATTTCTCTTTCCTTTTGGATCTTGTATTAATGATGAGATTGCCATCTCCTCCTCCACAAACAAACCCATTTAAAACTCTCTAAATTTGCACTATATGGGTGGGTGTGTGCTTGTGTTGGGTGTTAGTATTCAACCATATTTAAGGATATATAAAGTCACGTTTATGTTATGCACCTAGGTGTCCTATGGTCATAATGGTTTGGGAAGACTTTAAGTTTCATCCAGGCTTGACCTACTTGGCTTATGTCATTTGGTCCCTACTTTATTTACTGGGAATTTAATTTGATATGCATTGATCGAACTATTAAAGGTGCCTACGTATCGGTTTGAACATGAATGCAGATCATTACGAAGTTTGTGGATAAATTTCTTTCAAAAAAAAAAGATACGAGATTTGTTTAACAATTTGAAAAAACCTGCAAATCAAAAAATAACAAATAAAAACATCATAAGTACTTAATAAAACAAATTTGACGAAACTAAAAGAGGGAAAAATAATCATTAAAAAAATCAAGTCTCCAAATTTTTGATCTATCATTGCCCCTAGGCTTAAAGTAGACCTTGAACAAAAGCTCTATCGGCAGACGTGGGGCTAATGCACGAGGCCTCTCGACCCAGGTCTATCACTTCGATGGAGATGACCACGATAAGTATCAATCAAGCTCTCTGGTCAACTGAGCAGAACTTGTCCTTTCGCCTCCTCCATCTTTCGTGACAATTATGAAACCATTCTTCAGTTGTGACAACGGCATCACTGCAGATGCTCTTCATTTGTTCTTGAAAGCTCTTCAAAATTTGGTTATGAAATAACTAAGCTCTTCCATCCATTGATTTCTGAGCTCGCAGCTTTTGCTTCGTACAATGTAAAACGGTTCTGCGAATCCTTTCTCGCCCATAGAGGATTAATTGATTTTGCTAAACCTAGAGTGCGCATGTATTAAGGGCGTCTTCTTTTTATATTCTTCTTCTGTTGATCCATAGCCCCTGTGCCGATGCCCAAACTCTTCATGTAGGGTGTTCGAATAGTTAGAAGATGCTTATTTTCAACTCCTTTTTTGTCAATCAATGTAACTCTGTTCTGCATATTGCATAAGTCGAGCCAACCTTCTGATAAACATTTTTTAGGTCTGTGTGGATATCTAAAGTAGAACCTATAATTTCTTTCACCCTCGAGTCGGGCCTTCTTGATCTCTTACTTCAAGTCCTCTTTCGATTCTATGATTTCTCGCGCCTGATCCTCGGCAATTATTTTGAGAGGGGCTTGTTAAAGAACCCAATGGAGGTATGAAGGGGGGCAACTTCTTCCTTTCAACACGTCATCAACCTAGCTTTCGAACTTAAATTTCAACTACCCACCCCAAAAATTTGGAGTTTCCGATTCTCGATCTCGATCTTCCAAATGTACTTCCCACACACAAATTTTCGCGTATCTCGGCTTTTAGGTAATATAAAATTTGTTTTTTTTGTCTAGTTGGCGTAGAACACTCGGAGGGGTTGTAGAAATTACAATTTACCTCACTAGCAGGGAAAAATACATAATGATAGTTCCATGTAATTTTTAAGATGCCGTCAGTTAAGAAGATAAGTCTCCTGCTTGACACTTTGGTAATTGTCTTCCTAAGTTCTTCATCCTTTAGGGTGGCTTCACAAAAATGAATTCGTTTTCCAATCAGATTTGAAATCCGTTGCAAAAAACGATGGCGAAGAGGTGCTCTAAAAGCCCACATTTGCAATAAAAATGCTACAACCTTCAAAAAAAAAATCTCCCCCTCCCTTTTACTTTAGTCCAAAGACGATATATTATCAGCCAATATCAATCCGGCATATAGTGGATTGTTCTTTCTTCTCAAACAGTGACTATTTCCTGATAGCCGAAATATCGATGTTTTTATCTTCCTTGGAAAAGAACCATGGAGCTCCCAAAGAATGCTACATGAATGCTATCTATGTCTCTGGTTTTGTTGCCAAGTAGGGAGGTTGTTGCCATTTAAGTGCTTCCCATAAGCTTTGAAAAAATCCTCCTTCTTTGCAATCTTGAGTGACCAAAGACTCCCCCAAAGAAAAGAAAATAAACCATTCAAAACACACTTCCTTATGAGTGATGGATGATGTGCATGGTTCTAGAAAATTTACTCTGCTTGGGAACCACTCCTAGGGGCTTCAGGTTTTAGTTCCCCAAAGATCCGGGCCTAACTTTGAAACCACCTAATTCTTTCTATGTAGGCGTTAACTCAAAATCAACTCAATCGAAACCACATTATTTGTGGAATCCAAAAATGAATTCAAGCCTCGATCAAAACCTCTGTCAGGATAACTCTGCATGATATTGTACGAAAACACGCTGTTTTGAATATGTCGTCCGCCCTACACTTCATTGAATATCGTTCCCCAATCATTATAATTGTGGGCTTTTTATTGTGCTCATAAACTTTGGGGGATCATGATCATTAGATAGTTCTCCTTGTCTTTTATTCACACCCTCATAGATCTCTGATTACCGGTTTGAGAAAAAAAATGAAAATCTGGGAGTTTTGCAATCAACTTTTAATTGTGAAAATTTTTTATAATCGGCAAATTATTTATTGGAGTAGTACAACAAAATGATTCAGAATGTGCTAAAGTCGATGTTATGATGCAGGTTGTTTCAAAGATGAACAATTTTGAGAAATAAAAGGGGAAAAAAAGGTATATGTTCGATTCAAAGAACATATTAAATATATTATTAAATTCTTATTATATTTATTATTTATGTATTATTTAATAACAGTGAAAACAATAAAATTGAGCTTAGGTGTTATGTATATATCTGTGTATTATTTATTATTGACTCATTGGGGGTGATGAAAATGCGGTAGAAAGAAAAGAGATATTTATTTCTTTAGTCGATATCCTAAAAGCCGGTTCCCATATTATGTTACAGTCTTCAAAATGATGCAACAAAGAGCACAAAAAATGCAAATGCTAGGTCGACAAAAGAGTCTGTCTAGTAAATTGGGCCCTCTGCTAAATTTCCTAAGTTACCTGCCACATGATGCAAATAAATGGAAACCTAATAAGGATTGTCATGTCTGAATGAAAGTTTCAATCTACTAAGGTAAGATATTGAGACTGGCTGGTAAACGAGCGGACAAACTCGAGTCAGGGAGTAGAAACGTACGGTAGCAGGCGACTTTCCGGCTTGTGCATGGTGCTCCCCATCCTAAAATGGTGTGGTTGGTGTGATGCTAATATACTTTCACATGGACCGAAGATCCATGGCGTATCTTGACAGAAGTGGGTGATATTTGCCATTACCATCATTATTTTTATTGAAGACTCTAGAAGGGTAAAAACACAGTTATAATCAATTCAAATTATCTAAAAACATTAAGTAAATAAAACAATAGCATATTAAGTTAAAACAAATACAAGCTCCAAAAGCGAAATTATATAAGTAGTCATACAGAAAAAAAATTAAAGCTGCGAATTTCGTTAATTTCCCAGCGGAGTACGCCATCTGTCACGCCCCTTTGTTTGTTCTTCTCAATATTTTTTTGATTTTTTTATTTGAAAGAAAAGAGTTTTTCCAATTAAAGTGCCATGTGAAAGAGGGGATAATTTATTCAGAGCTTCCGACACTTGAAATTGAGTTTTGGTTTGTCCAAGTGTCCCTGTAAATCCCTAATTCAAAAGGAAAACTTTGCCTCTATTTATTGGTCTGCGAAACTTAGAAATCGGATAAGGAATTCTGTTGAACAGGGGAAGGTGTTAGGCACCCCCTCGAGTCACGTGGTTCTGGCACGGTTGCTTCATTAAACTTTAGTATGGGACTGTAACTTAATTTGTGGACATTTGTATTATTTAACTTAATATAACAATCGTTATTTATCCTCGATTTTATTCTGAGATTGAAAAACTGGGCTTATTTCTTTAAAGTGTCTTAATTTATTTTTATTTTTTTTTGTGGTGGTGTGTAATTTAAAGTTGGAAAATCCGTATATGTTTTTTGCGTATATTTGTATGTTTTTAATTTTTAATGTTATTAAAAGGTAAAAAATAATAGAGCTACTAGTTCTAAGATGGACGAGTTTGTGTAAGAAGGGACATATACAGAGTTCACGTTAATTTAGACATTGTCTTTTTTTATAAAAAAAAAATAGATCTAAAAATACAGACGGTTAAAATTTTATTGAAATTTTTACATAAATTCCTAGCAAAAAAAAAAGCTAAGAGATGTAAAGACAATTTTTTTAAATTTTTTTTTTTGTATTTTATTTTTTTTTCTTTTTATTTTTTATTTTTTTCATTTCATTTTTCTTGTTGTTACGTCTTAGTCCACCTTTTTTTTTTAACAACATTGTTTCGTTTTAGTATTATTATTATTTGTAAATTTTTATTTTCTTTTTAATTAGCTCTTTTGTTTTTATAATTTTTGTTACTTTTGGTGTTACATTTTTTTTCATTTTTTGTTTTAATTTCCTGTGTTATATATTTTTTTTCATTTGCTTTCCTCTCTTTTTTTATCTGTTGTTTTTCACGTGTCGTGTTTATTTTAATATTGGATATATAATTTTTTGTTTCTTGAAAAAGTCAGTTGTTCTCTCTTCTTTTTTTTTTTATCAGTATTTTTATATTTATTATGTTATGGTTATCTTTTCTTTCGTTTCTTTTTTTCCAATTATTTTGTAACTAATTGTGTACTCTTTTTTTTATTTTTTGATGGTGTTAGTGTTGTGTGTTTTTTTTTTAAAAAAACAGGATCTATTTTAATTAATTTAATTTTTGTGTTGTATTTTTACTTTCCTTTTTTCTTACGGTTTATATTTTTTTTATTTCGTTCTTTTCCGAGTTTTTCTGTTTCGAAAATGTTTAGATTAGTGTTTTTTTTCATTATTAGCTTTTGACAGGATTGTTTTCTTTTAATTTAAAAATCTCTTTCTCTGTGAGTAATTTCACAATTGTTACTGTTGTTATTATTATACGTTATTATATTATTATAGTTTATAATTATTAAATCGCGAAATGAAAGTTATTGTCATTTAATGACAATTATTAGGTAGTTTTTCTGTGAAAAATGTATTTATAATTATTATTTTTATATCCTAATAGTAAACCCAGTTTATAAATTTTATGATTTTATTTTTTAGGGAAAAACTTACGCTCCAGAAAAAACATTAGCTATATTAAACTATCACAAAATTAAAGTTCTAAAGAAATTGCATTCTAAAAAAAAAATAACAGACACTAATAATAATTAAAAAAAAAATGTATGATACCATTTTAATTTTATAGTTATTTTTTGTTAGCAAGAAAAACATTTTTCTTTTGTTTTTTGTTTCGTTTTTCAGATCGAGAATAAACAATTTTTAAAATCTTAAATGCATTCACATCTTCAATTTGCAAATACTAACATACATTCAAAGAGCTCATATTAAGTTAGAGTTCAAAATTTCTCATAACAAAACTTAAATTTAAATTAATGCGAGAGTTTTTGTAGTAATTACCTTGCTGCCGAACGATGGATTATCACGAAAAATAACTGTCTATGATGCGATCTAGTGAGCCACGGGAATTGTGGAAACAACGGTACAAAAAACTCTAACTCATGACCTAATTCTCAAAAGAAGGACTCCCTTTTTTTCTCTTTGCGTTTGCTCATATAGTCTCTTTGTATTCGCGAGCCTCTCTTTTTTAAATGAACGTGGTTTTTTTATATATTTTTGGCTGCTGAAAGTCTGGTGCTAATTAAAAGGAAACTAATAACGTGGGATTAGGATTAGTTGGATTTGAAATATTGTGAGGGAATTGGCGTGGTGGGATATAGGATCTAAAAATAAATAAAATTACTACTTAACAGAGAAATTAACAAAATAAAAAAAGAAGTTTAAAAAATTCAAAAGAGAACGTTCAAAAGTAGAGAAAAAAATAAATAAAAAATGGATGAGATTTTTAGTAAAAAGAAGTTATGAAGGTGGGAATAATTAGGATAAGGTCGTAAAAACAATTCGCAATCTGAGGACTCCTTTCCTTTTCTTCCTTTCTATACTTTTTCATATATCTTTTTCTTAGTTATTATTATTTTAAACTAGAGAATTAACAAAATAACTGAAAATTCCCAAACTTCTATTCATCAGATTTTTTTTTTATGAAGACTATAATTGATCCTTATAATCTTCTCTTAGTTACAATTTTATATTATTATTTGATTTGATTTTTAAAATATAATAACCCCCTTTTATTGATGTTAAAACGACTATTAGTTTTGGTCAAATAACTTAGGTGTTCACAAACAATACTTCTTTTGAAGGCTAACTCAACTGTCCTCTTGGGATTGTGCTGATGCTTTTGAAAAAACGTGATTAGTGTTGTATTTAAAATAGTATTTTCAAGCTTTACAAATGTACTTTTGGTACCATTTGTGTTCCATACATCATCTCAAGATTTAATTTAAGAATAATCATACGAAACAATTTAAAAATTTCAAAATCCCAATGCGCCAAAGGATTTCAGTAAAAAAAAAATTCATCAAACTAGGGCTCAAGTGAAATATAAGCACAAAAACAACACACTTAAGGAATACTATTACATAATGTTTGGCAATCTCATAATATATTGAATTATAATCTGAAAGAAGAACATAACTCATATAAAAAATTCATAAAAACTGAGGAGTGAGACCGTTAATTCAACTCTTTCTATAACTAAATTTATATAGAGGGCATTAAATATACCTAGTTCAACAGGTTTAGACTGAACCGAATACCCTATAAGCTGTCAAATTCTTGAGAAAGGTGTTAAATATTTGAAAGGGAAAAGATTGATGCAATTATTTATAAAACATTTAGAGGAGGGATTCTCGAAAACCTATGGATTCCCATGAGTTAGAAAGTAGTCATTGGTGTTTCAGATGAAAGAAAAATTATATTAAATTTATGGTCAACTCTACCTTGAAAACTATGGAATGTAGTTTCTTGAAAATTGATTCTTTCTATGATAAATTATGGGAATAGGGAGTAAATACGTCTTTGGGGGGGGGGTGGGCCGGGAGGGTTTAACAGACTCAGATGCGTTGAAAATGCCTCAGGCACGCGGAGGGAAGCAAGATAGCTTGTACCTCCCGTCTCTCAACGATGTTCTGGACAAGAGTAGTGTCTGTGACAAGTGGAGACAAACTTTGTACCTCTAATTTAAATTGATGATAACTTGGTGGCGTTTAAAAGGAGACTCAAATAACTTTAATTTGATGGTTAAGTGGCGATGTAACTTCTAATATTCTAAGAGATATGATTATTAAATTAATCAACAGAGGAATATCATAATAAAAACATACAGTGGTAGAAGGGGCTTAATCAACTCTGTATAAGGGATTTTTGTAACCTAATTTAATTTAACAAATTTATGCTCACATGGATACTACACCTAAAAAACAATTTAAGGTACCATATTAGGATCTTAATCATAAATGACGAATGTTTCGGTCTTAGATTAAGGAAATGGTGTTGAGCTGTACAACAACAAATCACGCTTCGTGTAAAACATTGCACCTTGGACCTGTGATAGGCCATAGGAATTACATAAATCCAGTTGGCATTTGATTCGATTCGGTTTAATTGCAATGAGATTCAATCAACCTTTTTCAGGGTTTCTTTTACACCCCCAAAAGTGATTCTCTTTTTGTCTACAATTGATACAAAGTTAAATTAAACTTGGTTTCACCAGTAAAAATTGATGGTGGACAATCATTGTTACAATACATGAATAACTACAAATCTGGCGACACTGCCTAGGTCAAGTGATTATTCAAGGCTCACACTGATGAGAGAAATAAAAAAATCATGATTAAGCACATAGACTTCTATTCACAGGGATGACAAGGGTGATTACTAATAATCCACCATGTTTAAAACAAACAGGGGTATGGTTAATTGTTAGTGTGGCTGATATAATGATAGAATTATAACACGGAAACACTTTGTTTGAGTCTAAAAAAAGTAGGGGCAGGTTTAAATTATTGGTATTTTAATCGGTGAAAACAAGGCAACCCGTTCAATTCAACCCAAGTCTATGTAGGTTTTTGATTGGATCATTGTTCGGCTATTTTTCAGCAATTGAGTTATATAAACCCAATATGAAAGTTCATGTTATAAAATTAAATTTTTTTTATGTAATCCCAGATGAGTTTGAGAAACTTTTTCAAAATGTTATTAAATTTATTTTGTACTAGATATTATATATAATATAAAAAAAAATTATTAATTAGAAAAATTCATCTAAAATTTACTTTAATAAAACGATTTTAAAAACGTAATAAAAGTTGCATGGATGGGAATTCGGGGACCAGTTACTAACCCATTTGGACAACCCCTTTGGCCAATAAAAAAAAAATGGGTTGGGTTGGGTTAGAGAATTTGGCGAATGTATGGCTCTTGACCCTTTTGGTGATATTGTTAAAAGTTAACCGTTTAACAAAATCTATAAAATACTATGAAGCTAAGGGAAATGTGGACTTTATTTTATCAAGTGGGTCAATTATGGATTCCTAATAAACACAAAATATATAATTTTTCTATATTTATTTATTAAATATAAGGAGGAACGATAAACATATTTTGAAACATTGTGGTCTCTTTATGAATTCGAGGCTTTTGAATCGACTTTAAAAACAAATTTGAAGTTAAAAATAAAAAAATTAAATTAATAACTTTTAAAGTTTAATAAAATAAAAACTAGAGGAAGACTTATATTTTTAATTTTTAACTTATTTTAAATTATTTTTACCTTAAATTTATTATAGCCAACTTATTTTAAGTCATTACAGTCTCGCAAAAAATAAAGCTACTGATGCTTCTGACAGCTCCCGTCTATTGAATAATTTAGATTTATATTCTACATTAGTTATGTAAAGAGTACTAGTAATATTATATTATTTTATTAAAGTGATTTAAATAACATATTAATATTCCCGCCCAGCTACTGATACCCCCACGTTAAACACGGTGACGACCCTTCCCGCCCCCCCCACCCATCTAATTGACCACAAAGTCAATCGAAATAAATTAAAAAATATTCCATTTAAATGGGAAAACTGTTAAAATGAGTAGTGTATAAAAACATATCGCACATGATAAAACTACACATCCAGCCACCCCCCCCGCGTATGTCGCTCGCCTGACCCCAAATGCAAGAATAAGAATTGAAGAGAACTTTATTGTGTTATTTTAATAATAATATCGCCCCCCTCGTATTTTTGTTATAACAAATTATAGAATAAGAAGAAGAAACTAGGAGAAAACTAGAGAGAAAAGAAGAGAAGACTGTATTTCTCTTGATCATTAATTTTACAATGGCAAGAGGAGCACTATTATAGGAGAAATCAACTTGGTCACCAAGTAGGAGGGACTATTTCAATCATATCCGAAAAGGATTCCACATCTAGACATTCACAATAATACAAATTACTTGTATAACACTCCCATAAATGTCTACATTCATAGATGATGTGCCCTCGTTTAAAAACCTTACTAAAAAACAACTTTAAGAAAAGAAAAACTGTAGTAAAGGAAGAGAGTACACATATCTATTAAAAGCATCTAGGATCCTCATTAAAAAACTTACAAGGAAAAACCAGTGGGACAAAACTCGTTAAGGGAAAAAGAGTTACCACGGGTATTAACTCTTCCTAATGAGACATCAATTCCAGAGACTTGAATCTTCGCCATTACCAAGCTTGGTGCACCATCTTCTGAAAGTTGCCAGTTGGTAGAGACTTGGTGAATAGATCAGCCACATTGTCACTGAAGAATCGTTGCACATTTATATCACCATTCTTTGAAGTCATGTGTTATAGAAGCTTCGGTGAATGTGAAATGGTTTTGTTCTATTCTCCGTTTTATGAATCCTCCTTAAGTTGTGCTATGCATTGCTGCATTATCGTCATATAAAGGGGTGGGTACTTTATCAAATTTCAAACCACATTTCTTCTCGAATGGAGTATCATAGACCTTACCCAAACATATATTCTATACTGCTTCATGAATAGCTATTATTCAGGCATGATTAGATGAAGTCCCCGCAGCTACAATGCGACTTCTTGATAGATTCCAAGATATATGGCCGTCCCCCCAATATAAACAACATAGCCTGTTTGGGATCGAGCTTTTGTGGACAGATAAATATCCTAAATCAGCATAACAAACAGATTTTGGGCTACAATTTAACAGAATAAATAACCCATATCAGTTATTCCCTTTAAGATATCGCAAATGTGTTGAATCTCATTCCAATGTCTCCTAGAGGAGAAGAAAACTTACCTTGCTAACAAGTAACAGCAAAAGCTATATCGGCTCGTAGTAATTGCAAGATACAGTAGCTGCACCAATTGCACACCACTAAAATTGTGTACTTCAAAAGGGAAACAACAAAAAAAAACCAAGAATTTCTTTAATCCTTTTCTTGAGGTCGAAATGGATCCTTATTCACATCAACGGTGAAACGAAACAACCATCGGAGTACTTAATTGAATGCGCTTCAGGCCATACAAATCTTTTCCACCACTTTTTCTGTGTAGGCAGATTGATGAACAAAAATACCATTTGTCAAATGCAAATTTGAAAACCAAAAACAAAGACATAATTTTGTCCTTCCCTAACTTTCATCTCAATTAATTCTTTAAAAACCAATTTCTTTTGAAGCTCTATTGGAGTTCCAATAAGATTAGTCATCACATAAATCGCAAAGTTACAAAAAAATTCATATATTTTTCTTTCTAAAGACACATGGAAAATTGAGGTAATTTGTATAACCTTCCTTATTAAATATTCACTAAAACGGTTTATACCACATGCGCCAGATTGTTCAAACCATTATAAGATTTTGCAGTTTAATTGAATACATTTTCGAAATTTTTGAAGTACATGATTTAGCATCGCAAATCCTTCGGAAATTTTCATGTATATCTCATATCAAGTGACCATAAAGGTGCTGGAACCACATCCATCAAATTTAATTCAAGTTGCCATGGACATGTGCAATTAATGAGATAACGAAATTTTATTGCATACATAAAGGGTGAGTATGTCTCTTCATAGTCGACGCCAGGCCTTTGAGAAAAATCCTGTGCCAAAAGAGTGCTTATACTTTGTATTATTTTTTCTCATTTCTTTTTCATACAAAATCCAGTTGTAACCAACAGGATTGAATACCATTAGGTGTTTGAAACTATAGGTCCAAAAACTTCACACTTGGCAGTGAATTCAACTCTGATGAATTGCTTCTTGTCATTTTGTCCATCAGTTCGTTGTCGCGCATTCTATAACGATTGAACTTCAGGACTCATTATCTTGCATGATATTTGTGTGCACATTAAGCAAAGACATAATAACCACTTTTCTGATCGATTCATATTAGTTTCAAGTAATCTCTTTAAATTTAGGGATGTTCATATTCTTTGACATTCAAGTTCATTGATTCTTCATGTATATCAGACTTATTCAAATTTAACTTCTATGAATTTTCATAGTGTTAATATTGACATTTAATCTTTCTTTTTCTAAGAATTTTGATCTTAGACCCCAACGGTTTTCTCTACCACGCTTTAGGTGTGTTTTGACATTAGCCTATGACACTAGTGGATGGTCTTTAGGGACATCATTCGAATTGGGACTCTCTGGCAGGACTATGTGATTCGTCATCCTTTCAAATCTGTAAATGCGTCTGGCATTGATCTTGCACTGCAATTTCTGACAGATGAATAATCTTTTTGTACTTCTTGTCCAAGTAGAAGAATAGGATCAAGATGGACATGATAAAATTTTCCAAAAAAAAATCTTGTTTTATTTCACTATTCTCTCCCCTAATTTGGGACAAACTTCCCATCAAACCGACAATATGCAAATCTAGCAATCGTCCAACTCACTGGCTTTTCTCCCGCACAATCTTCCATCCCTCGCAGGTGTCACTTCCGCTTTCTTTCCCGCCCCTTACAGTCACCCGTTTCTTAGTCAAACTACCGCCCCACTACCTTTCTTTTTCTGCCTTTAACTCACCCCCTGCCATAATGATTCTTGTCCCTGCAATGACACCCTAAGTTTTGCATCTCTCTCCCTCTGCTCCGCTTCGACATTTTTCTTTACTACCATCGTCTCTCCCCCTCCTTCATCTCCGGTTTTTCCCTCACCCCAACATCCCTCGCCTGTCCTGGCGTTAGATACACCTGGCCCTCCGGACATGTACGCAATACGGCTCCCGACCCCACCCTTATTTCCCCTTACCTCCCATTTGTCCCGAGCTGACCGCTCAAACGACTGACCCACTCCCTTCTGCCGCGTTTTCTTTGCCACCCCTCTTGTTCCTTGCTCCACCCTTATTCCGATCCACCCCGTTACTACTCCGATCAAAGGGGGCTTGCCACCTGCTAACAGCCTCCCCTTTGCAACCTCTCTGATTTTGCGATCCCCCTTGAGAAACAAATCGCCTCCCCCCCCTTCATACTACCTTATCTGCTTATTTTCTGCCTTTCCTTATACGTTTCTCCCCCTCCATCTTTCATCAACGCTCTCCCCAGTGACATCCTCCCGTTACGCACTCCAACCCATGCAACCTAACATCAGTCCCCACTCCGTTCCTAACGTAGCTCGCGATCCCCCTGAAATACCACTCTCCTCATGCCCCCCCTCATGTATCCTCTGCCCTCTCGTTGTTGCTCTTCCGCTCACTTGTTGTCGCCCCCGCCTTCCTACTTCTACTCTGCACACCTCGTGCTCTTATTTCCACATGTTTCCTCGACCCCCAGGTTCCTCGCTGGTCTAAGGTATGGTTCATCGGCCCCTCACATGTGACTTCCGTAAAGTCTAGCTTAACTCCCCCCCGCGATATCCCTCGCTACCTCCCTCTATACACTCTAAGACAAATACTAATTTCCCCGTTCTTGAGACTCCTGCCTGTTCTTTTCAGATCTCCCTAAATATTTCTCGCATCTCTCCGATCCCCCCAATCACGTCCCGATCTCCGTTATCTACGTGTTTCCCCCACAGCGCCACACCCCTTCCGTCATCATGCCGCACGTTTTAATGGCCCTTCTCGTGCCTACTGTTCCCAATGTTTAGGCCCCCTATCCCCCCTCAATCCTCAATTTCGTAACCCCTTCTTATTCATCTCACTTCTCGGGCCTCTTGCGTCCTCTGCCCTTCGACTTATTTTATGGAATATAACTGGAGGGTTGACTCAAACCCAAAATATATTCCTAACCTTCTATGAGAGCCATCTTAGTTTGATTTGGTGGCTTGCCACGGAAACATTGTACAACCACTTCAAAAATTCTTAGATGGGATATATAGGTTCTGACCCAAACCCAATTGCAAGGAGAAACCTTATTGATAAATGTCGGTGGAGATTCGATATAAGTGTGTTTGCAGCATGCAACAATGCATGTCCCCACACAGAAGTGGGCAACGTAGTTTTCATCAAGCAATGGTCTTGTAGTAATTGCAGGCGTTTAATTATAATGACTCGCGGAGGACCCATTAGGAGTCCTGAACAGTAGCAGCGGACGGTGTTCAACTATTATCCCAATTGCCTAAACCAATAATCATTAACTGATTGGGATGAAACTCTTGCCAGCATTATCAAGACGAATGGATATTTAATATGATTATCAGAAAAGTGTGCCATTAACCTTATTATTGGTGCAAATAAGTTTGCAAATGCACAAGTTACGACGATGACAATAGGCACACATCCGAGACCATCTAGAAGAAGAAACATTATTAAATCTAAAATATCTAAATGACCCCAACTAGGTGGGGAATGGTCCACAAATATCCCCATTATACGTTCCCAAGAACGCAGGGGACTCAATTCTACGTCATTGGTGATGGTCTCACAATTCACTTTCCTTAATAACAAGCCAGTACAGAAAATTCACAATTTAAAGAACTTTTAGGTCTTTTAGTGGATTGTCCATTCAAATTGTCTATTAATCGTCTCATCATTATTGATCCAGGATGTCATAGACGATCATGCCAAAGTCCAAATGTATTGGAATCAGTAAATTCTTATTTACTAATATATAAATGTGTCTCAATTGCACTAATTTTGTTCCAATCCAAGCCAGAGATAAGCAGGGAACTTTTCTATAAACATGTCTGCAAGGACATATTGGTGATACCAGATATCAAGATTGATTTTCATCCATTGATGGATAGATAACCATTTCACGGATTATCTCAAAACTAACAAGTTTCTCTTAGATTTTGGAGAAGAAGAAAACCATAGCCATTATTAAACACAGTAGTTTATTATTTTATGTTATAGCAAAGGTTTGCATAATTGCGCTCCATTTAGCAAACATAAAACTATATAATTCGCTCTACATATACAATTGTATAATTCGCTGGCCTATTTCGCTTTGGCAATTTGGTATAAATTCGTTATCATATTTCACTGCAATCTGTATAATGCACAATTGATAATTCCGTTGCTATTGCTGGAATATTTATATAAAATTTGCTTTGAAACCAAGTAAAATCGAATTAAATATATGTAATTGCATAATTTAATGAATAACAAGAAAAATATATGTTTTTCTCTCGCTTTATAAAAAAACAGGAAACACAATATATACACTTCTTTTGTATAAAAGCTAGAGAAAATGGTATATTTCAGCAATTGGATAAACCTCCGTTGGGTCTTTTTCCTGCAATACAGGCCTTGGATAAAATTTGCATTTGATATACATTGAATTGAAGTAAAATGTTTGTAATTGTATAAATATAAGTGTATACACGAAAGATATATTGTTTTCGCATGGTATATACAATTTTCTCTCAATTTATACAAAACAGAAACAACAATTTCATACACTTCTGTGTATAAAGCGAGAGAGGCGAGCAGAGGAAGGAGAGTGGCGAGCGAGAATGGAGAGTGGCGAGCGAGAGTTTTTGGGAGAGAGAGAGGAGAGACGAGAGAGGACGCCTGCACCAAACTTTTGGCAAACGTTTGCTATGGAGACAATTTTAAATCAAAACCTATCTACTCCATTTATTTAGGTTATTAGTTTGCTATTTATTATAATTTTCTTTTATTTTAATTAAACTGGACTTAAGAGTACCTTAAGACAAAAAAAAAATGAAAGGAGGGGTTTTTTAAAATCAAAACTAAAAGTGGAGAATATTTGAAAAATATTCTAAATTCATTTTCAATAGGTTAGGGGATAGTCTTGGCCCTTTTCCTCTATAAACTCAAAGAAAGCGCCAAAGGGAGATGGAGTAAATATCTACAAAATGTGAAATCATTTGCCAAAGAGTCTGTTTGTATTGATTGAACATAAAGTTGCTTTTAAGTAAAAAAATTAAAGTCAAATTTAAATGATCTTTAGTCGGTCAAGAGTCAGGGAGAGTCCTATTTTTTATTTTAAATGTTTTAAAAGTTATTTTAAATTATTTTTAACATACTAAAATACTCACAAAAGTTAAAAATGAGTAATAAGTTTGTCATGTTCAAACAAATCAAAATAATCTCAAAGTCACTCAACTTCGTATTGTATCAATAAAGTCATTCTAACTTATGAATTTTCTTGATAAAGTTACTCAAGTTAAGCCATTTTTTCGAAAACATTATTACAACAAAAAGATAAAAGGAGATAATCACACAAACTACCTTTCAAATCTTGTATCTTAATACTTACTTCCGATGTAATTTATGAAAATGAGATCATCTCTCTTATTTTATTTTATTTTAGTAATAATTGGTTTTTACTTAATTAATATTAACTCAAACTATCTAGCGTTAAAGTATTTAAAAATACAACCTGCCTTAGGTTTATCTTCAAAGTAATTTTTTAGTTCAGTCTTATAAGAGCCAAACCAGGAACATTACTCATTTTTATTACTATCAGGTCCCTCTGAGGAATGACAAAGGTTGCCAGTTTTTGAGTGGAAAATTCACTTCAATTCGATCTATATAGTTGTTCCCTCCGGGTTTTTTTTAATTGTCATGTATATTGAAAATATTTTTTAAAAATATTTTATCAATTTAAAAGTCAAGAGCAAAGTAAATTATTTTTTTTCAACTTTGCTCTTATTATTATTATTCTAGAATTAAGAGACACAAATAAATAAAGATTAAAGAATTGATTAGAAATATATTAGTTAAACTACACTTTTAATTATTTTTTTCTTCAGGCTTGTGCAAAATTCAATCATGACAACTAAAAAAACGAAGAAATATCTGACATAATATTGAAATTTCATTTAACTTGTGAGTCAAATATTTGATACTAGTATTTTAAAATGGTATTATTTAGTGTGGCGGGCATGTTGTATGGAATACAAAAAAAGTAAGTTTGTTTTGAAGTTAGATTTTTTATAAATGTGTTGAAGGAAATTGATGTTGAAGTGTTAAGGGAATGAACATGAGAGTATTATAGGAGATATAAGAAGGAGTACTAATACTCTAGGATAGGATGAAGGAAGTACTAATCCTCATTAGGACAGGGATAGTACACAATAAATACTAATATTATGTTATACATTTTATTTGTAGTACTAGTGTTATTATCTCCCTCAAGCCCTGAGTTCTGAGCGGAAAGCGAACGGAAAAGGTTGAACTGAGGTTAGGTAATCGTCGTGTCGGCTCAGGAGAGGCTTTGATGGAGAAAGCAGTCGGTTGTTCTCAGTGCGGGTACATACTGCCAGTCATGGGCCGGCCTGAACTTCATCGGCGAACAAAAGAGACAATCTGGTATCAACATGCTTCATTTGGGTGGAGGAAGGAAATTCTGGCCACACAGATGGTGATTGTGGCAACAATAGAGAGAAAGGAAACAGGGTGAGTGGCGCGGAGTTCGCGAAGAAATCTATGTGACCAAACATGGTCTAGCAAGAAAGGAAGAGCAAGGGCGACGGTATTCAGATAAGAGTCTGAAGGAGCCGAGAGACTGTGTTGTTTTTTTATTAACACAAGGAGATCAGGTTCTGGACCCAAAAAAAAAATTGAAGAAACCCAGATGGAGAGTTTATGGATTCATTTTTTATCTTGACCATCTGAATCTGAGAAACCCCAAAGCTCCAAGTCCCCGGGTTTCGTGTGTCGAGAGTGATAAAGGGAGTCGTCGTTTAGAATGCGAATGGGAAACCACGACCAAGAGTGCAAAAATGGTTACCTGAGGAATGCGGTTTAGACACTGGTAATCATGTATCTTGGTCGAGAATGCGATGAGCAAATCGCGGTTGACAGCCAAACTGATAGTCGGACGGGGTGTATGCCAGGGATACATAGAGCCACAATGAGGTGCGGGGAAGTGGGTGGTGATTTCGCAAAGTGGGTGGGGTGTCGCTCCATTAGTAGACGAAGAGACTGCCATTCGGGGGGGTTGCTAGTGCATTTTACAGGACAGCTTTGCAACAGATCCGGAGCATATTTTGGCTGATGAAGAAAGAGAAGAACAAGACGCGGTTGTCCGAGAACATAATATTCCAAGAAAGAAGAAAGAAGTAAGGAACGGGCAAAGGACGTCATTTTGAAGGTCAGTATGCATAGCCGAGGGACCAGCCTGAATCGAGAGATTGCAGTAGAGCCTTAATAATGATATAATCTACATAGAAAAGAAGAATGATGTACGTGTGATGAAGTCCGAGGTAAACAGAATCGTCTGCGTGCTATGCAAAACGTGAAGCCGAGTCCGTGGAGGATGTTTTAGAGGGGTGTACTAAGAGGGGGGATGATTGACTGAGCCCATAAGAGGTTTCTGGAGTTTGCAAACATTGTTGAGGGAACGTGGATCAACATAGCCCGGTGGGGTAGTTGGCGTAATGTA